>PJEM01021754.1:0-10601 GCA_004023845.1 Helogale parvula | reverse complement strand
GGAACACTGGCAGTGCTACCCGGCCACCGTTATCATAAGGAGTGTTTTCACTGTCCTCAGCACCCTCTGTACCCCACCCACTCACCTCTCTCCCTCCCAACTTCCGGAAACCTCTGATCCTGTTATTGTCTCCGAGTTTTGCCTTCTCTGGGATGTCGTTTCAGTGGAGTCACGCTGTCGCCTTTGCAGATGGACTTGCTTCACCTGCAACACGCACTTAGAGTTCCCGTGTCTTTTTGTGGCTTGATAGCGCACTTCCATCCTCCGGAGGCGGCGCGGTCTGTCAGTTTACCTGCCGGAGGCCCCTTGGCGGCTTCCAAGCTTTGGCAATTAAGAAAAAATTATGGATCAGGCTGCTGTGCATACATGGGTGTCGGTTCTGTGTGGACAGAGGTTTTCATCTAGTTCGAGCCGCCGGTCGTGGGTAAGAGGAGGCTTCGTTTGCTAGAAACGGCCCAGCTCTCGCCCGGAGCGGCCGCACCGCGTCGCAGGCTCGCCGAGGCCCCGCATCCCCGCCTGCGTTCGAGGTCGGGTTCTGGATTTTGCGGGGCGGTGTCTCGTTTTCAGCTGCATTTCCCAGATGACGGGCGACGCGGGGCGTGTGCCATGGTGCCGTGCTCGCGGGCCGTCCGCGTGTCTTCACCCTGGAAGTGTCAGCTCGGGTCTGCCGCTCGGGTTCTCAGCAGCTGTTTGTTTCCTTGTTGACTTTAAGGGTTCTTTTTTTTTTTTAACCCTTTTTAAACATTTTATTTAAAAAATTTTTTTTGAGAGAAAGCGAGAGAGAGGGAGTGCAAGCCAGGGGGAGGGACAGAGAGAGAAAGGGAGAGAGAGAAACTTAAGCAGTCTCCATGCTCAGCACAGAGCCGGATGCAGGGGTCAGTCCCACGACCCTGAGATCAAGGCGTGGGCCGAAATCGAGAGCTGGATGCTCGGCCGACCGAGCCCCCCAGGCGCCCCGAACTCGGAGACTCCGTCGTGTCTTTGAGACAACAGGACCCTGTCAGACGTGCCCTCTGCAAACCCGTCCTCCTGCCCGAGGCTTGTCTTCTCATCGCCTTTTAAGAACAGGAGTTGTTCACGTGAATGAAGTCCGGCCGTCCTTCCTCTCTTTCATGAATTGTGCCTTTGGTTTTGTATCTCAGAAGTCACTGCCAAGCCCAAGCTCCTCTAGCTTTCCTCCTTCCAGAAGTTTTGTAGTTTTGCACTTTAGGTCTGAGATCCGTTTCCAGTTTATTCTCAATGAAGGAAATAGGGTTCGCGTCTGGATTAACTTTTGCACGTGGATGTCGAGTTGTTTCAGCACCAGGACCTCGTGGGGTTTGCATTCCGTTGTGCTTTTTAACTCCAGACGCTCCATTTGGTCCCCCTCCCCCTCCCCTCCCTCCTCCCCCCTCCTCCTCCTTCTTTTCTGTCTTCCAATTCTTTACTACCAAAAAAAACCCCAAAACCCTATTGTCTTCAATCTTGGAAGCTTTATTTATTTAAAAAAATTTTAAACATTTATTTATTTTATATATATATATATAGAGAGAGCATGAGCAGGGAAGGGGCAGATAGAGGGGGAGACACAGAATCAGAAGCAGGCTCCAGGCTCTGTGCTGACAAGCCCACAAACCGTGAGATCATGACCTGAGCTGAAGCCAGACACTCAACCGACTGAGCCACCCAGGCGCCCCGAGTCTTGGAAGTTTTAGAGCCAAAGGATCTTCTCTTTTCGAAGACTTGAAACATTTTACAGACAGAATAGAAACTGATGGAAACCCACAAAGGAAAGGATCCGATTGTGTCTGGAAACATCAGTGGCTCAGATGAAGGAAGACATAGCAATGTCTGGAATGTCAGAGCTGGGATGGTTCCTGCACTGTCAGCATGGGTGCGTGTGCATCTTGCATGATCAGAGCATCAATGAAACGGTTACCGGGCAGAAGACCTGTTCCAAACCTACGCTTGGCTTCTTGCCACTCGAAAATCAATCCTTGAGAGACAAGTGGGGGAGGGCGGATTGCTGGATTCAGGAAGTGGGCGGCCTGGGAAGACGCAGACTAACATCCAAAGACTGTCCCAGCCGTCCAGGTGAACCCAGAGAGGTTTTTTATAAAAAATTGTTTTACATTTATTTATTTTTGAAAGATACAGCAAGACAGAGCGTGAGCGGGAAGGGGCAGAGAGAGACACAGAATCCGAAGCAGGCTCTGAGACAGCGTTCCACACAGAGCACGACGCGGGGCTTGAACCCACAAATTGTGAGATCGTGACCTGAGCTGAAGTCGGACACTTAACCGACTAAGCCACACAGGCGCCCCGAACCCGAAGTTTTTAAGGGGAAGGCGTGGGAAAGGGTGACGCTGGTGCTCACCACTTAATCGTTGGTCAACGTGACTCTGAGAAGACTTGCCGGCACCAGTGGTGGCCCTGTCTCCAGGGGAAGCCTGCCCCTTCCCTCCTCGAGGCCAGAGATCCGCGAAGGCCCGGGGAGTAGGTGCGCAGCGCCGCAGATGCGGGCGCGGGCCAGCGAGCGGGCGCCCACAGCGACAGCGTGTCATCCCGGAGGACCTGGCCGGCAGCATCTGGGCCAGGCCGCGCTCCTCCTGCGGGGCTGCCGAGGGGCCGCCGCCAGCCCTTGCGGATGAACCGACACGTCCTTCCAGAAGGGGTCAGCGCCGCTCAGGGCCACCTGTCCGGACAGAAACCCGCAGACTTCAGCCGCAGCCCCGCACGCGGCTCTGGCGCCAGTGGTGACCTTCTGCAGCGGCCACTCTCAGATGCTGGACGGAGGGGGGGCTCCACCCTCTTGCCTCTAGGGTGGCTGGGTCGCTGTAGGGAGCCTGGATTTTCTTCTAAAAGTGACGGGATTGATGCATCTGAGAGAATGCCTTCGGGACCTTTCCCCAGGAACGTGGGAACTGCCTGGTCCTTCTCGGTCAGAACGGCCTTCGGAAGCAGCGCCCGGTCCTTTACGCTTCCTCTTGGGAAGATGCGCTGTGCAGGTTTTGAAAAAACCCTGAGTCCCAGACCCACGGCAGGAAGGGGCCAAGTGCCCCTTTTAGCAGATCTCCCATTTTTGTTACCTATCTGCTTCACAAAATCTCACACAGTTAAAAGATATTTTTTAAATACTTATTTATTTTGAGAGAAAGAGGGAGACAGAGAAAACACAAGTGGGGGTGGGAGTGGAGGGGGGGGGTAAGAGAAGCTCAAGCAGACTCAGTGCAAGGAGCACAGACCCTGACGCAGGGCTCGACCTCAGGAATCGTGGGGTCATGATCTGGGCGGAAATCAAGTTGGAGGCTTAACGGACTGAGCCACCCAAAAGGTATATATATTTAATTTTTAAAAAGTTTATTTATTTATTTATTTTTGAGAGAGAGAGAAAGAGAACGCACAGGGGAGGGGCAGAAGGAGAGGGAGACACAGAATCAAGAATCAGAAGCAGGCTCCAGGCTCTGAGCCGCCAGCACAGAGCTCAGTGCGGGGCTCGAACCCACCAACCGTGACATATGACCTGAGCTGAAGTCGGGTGACTAAGCTACTGAGCCACCCAGGCGCCCCGTGTTTTTGTTTTAATTTGCATTTATTTATTTTTGAGAAGGAGAGAGGAAGCAGGGGAGGAGCAGAGAGAGAGAGAGAGGGAGACAGAATCCCAAGCAGGCTCTGCACTGTCAGCGCAGAGTTCAATGTTGGGTTTGAACTTGGGAACAAGGAGATCAGGACTTGAGCCAAAATCAAGAGTCAGATGCTTAACCAACTGAGCCACCCAGACACCCCTAAACTGTGGAGATTTTTATTAGAATTCCACTGAACACGTAAGTCGGGAGGACCAATATCGTTGTGCCTCCCTGCATATCAGCTGGCTCAGCTTTTAAGATCCCTCTCAGCCATGATTTACAGTGTCACATGCAGAGAGAGTACACGGTTTTCTTAGATTTATTTCTGAATCATTTATATGATGTGATATATGATAGTTAATTGGGTGCATATTTTCTAGTGTAAAAACAAACATATACTCATGAATGCATATCATGATTTGCTATTGTTACTTACACATTTGATGACCATCATTTTCTCATCTGTTTAAATACTTCTGCCGAGAGTATCGTGGAGCAGAGGAACAGCAGGGACATGGACGCGGCGTCCTTGTTGTTTTCATTGAAGCCGAGGTGTGAGTAGCATGTAGGAGACCCCAGGGCCGCACGCCCGCAGGTCTGGGAGCTGTGACGGGCTCGCACACCTCCGGCCCGAGCCTCGTCAGGTTACAGAGCATTCTCTGAAAGACCCTGGAGTCTGTCCGTCTCCAGAGAAGCCGCTTACCACAGTCGGTTAGTCCTGCCCGTTACGGGACTTTGCAGAAACGGAGTTCTATTAAGGCTGCTCTTGACGTCGGCTTCCTGAGTTGAGCGACTGTTTTGTTGTTGCTGTTATTGTTTTAAAGTAAGTTCTGCACCCAGCATGGAGCCCACCTCCCGTCTTGAACTCACAACCCTGAGATCAAGACCTGAGCTGAGGGGCGCCTGGGTGGCTCAGTCGGTTGAGTGTCCGGCTTTGGCTCTGGTCGTGACCTCACGGTTTGTGGGTTCAGGCCCCACGTCGGGCTCTGTGCTGACAGCTCAGAGCCTGGAGCTGCTTGGGATTCTGTGTCTCCCTCTCTCTCTGCCCCTCCCCTGCTCACGCTGTCCCTCTCTGTCTCTCAAAAATAAATTAAAAACATTAAAAAAAAAAAAAGACCTGAGCTGAGATCAAGAGTCAGAGGCTTAACTGCTCCACCAAGGGAGCCACCCAGGTGCCTCTGAGCTACTGGTTTTGGAGTCCGTCTACACTGTTGCAGCAAAATGGTTCTTTCTTGTTGCTGCGTGGTCTCCTGACACACCAGCATCCCACCATTTAAAAAATGAAGCTGATGGACATTTGGATGGTTCGCAGTTTGGGGCTGTAACAGCGTAGCTTCTTCGGATATTCCTGTAGGTATGTGTGTACATGCGTGGTCAGCGGGTACAGACATATTTACCGCTGTGAGGAACTGGGCGGCTGGCGCTCACAGGGCTAAGCCCTTTCACGCCCTGACGCAGGCCGTGTAGACAGCGTCCAGCCGGCCCACACCCTCGCCCCCACTGGGTGTTCTCAGGCTTTCAATTTCAGCCAATCTAGTTACACATGGTAGTTTTTGCTTTTTCAGCTCACTTCCCTGCTGACTAACGAGGGGGAACGCTGGCCCCGCTTTGCCCATTTAAAGCCCTGGGGGCGTGGCTGACTCTTAACCCCCGCCCCCCCCCTTGAAGTACTCTGGGGGTAGAGGCCCCTTGTGTGAGCACAGGACAAGTTTTTCCCAGTGCACGGATTACATTTTTTATTTTCTTGATAGTATTTATTTTTATTTTTGTTGGTGTTTATTTATTTTTGAGAGAGAGAGAGAGAGAGAGAGAGAGCAAGAGCACGCAAGCAGGGGAGGGGCAGAGAGCAAGGGAGACACCGAATCCCAAACAGGCTCCAGACTCTGAGCTGTCAGCACAGGGCCTGATGTGGGGTTTGAACCCACGAAGTGTGAGATCACGACCTTGGCCAAAGTCAGACACTCAAATGACTGGGCCACCCAGATGCCCAATCTTGATAGTGTTTCTTGAGAAACAGAAAATTTTAAGTTGAGAGAGTCCTGTATATCATTTTTTTCTTTTGTGCTATAGGCTGTGTCTTCTCTAAGAAATATGCCTACCCTGAGATCATGGAAATATTCCTTTATGTTTTCTTATCACAATTTACCATTATAACATTTACCTTTAGGTCGTAATCCTCATGGATTGATTTTTATCGATGGTGTGAGGTAGGGTTTGAGGTTCTCTGTTTTTACAATATGGATACATGTTGTTCATGTACTGTTTGTTAAAGAGATTTTTCATACCTCATTGAATTGCATCAGCATATTTACTGAAAATAATTTAATGCCATGTGTGTGAGGCTATTTCCAGATTCTAATCTATCCCATTGATCTAGGTAGCTGCCTTTTGGACCAACTCTGCAGCCTTGATTACAATAGTGAGTCTTGAAGTCGGGTATGGTAAATCCTCCAACTTTTTTCTTTATTTTCAAGATTATTTTGTCTATTTTTCGTCATCTGTCTTTCCAAATGAATGTTGCAAATCATCTTCACACCCACACACATACCTGCTGGAACTCTGATTGCAATGAGTCTGTAGATGAAATGGGCAGAACTGACAGCATATTGACTCCTGCGGACCATGGACGGGACCCATCTCTTTTTCACTTTAGATCTTTGCAAACCTCCCCTGGCAACGTTCTATGGTTTCCATCGGAAAGATCGCACACATCTCATTAAGTTTATCCTTAAGTATTTTACGTTTTGTGATTTTATTTTGTGATGTAATGGTATTTTTATTACTTGTTTTAATTCTTTTTTTTTTTTTTTTCTGAGAGAGAGGGAGAGAGAGAGAGCGAGAACCCGAGGAGGGGCGGAGGAAGAGGGAAAGAATCCCAAGTAGACTCTACACCCAGGCTGGAGCCCAATGTGGGGCTCAGTTTCATGACCTATCCGAGTTCATAGTCTGAGCCAAAATCAAAAGTTGGACACTTAACCAACTGAGACACTCAGGTATCTGTAATGATATATATTTCTTATTAGTTATTTTTTAAAACATTTTAAAATTTAGTTTTAAAAAAGAGTGCGAGTGGAGAAGGGGCCGAGAGGGAGACAGAGGATCAGAAGTGGGCTCTGTACTGACAGCAGTGAGCCCAACTTGGGGTTCAAGCCCACCAACCGAGAGATCATGACCTGAGCCGAAGTCAGATGCTAAACTGACTGAGCCCCCAGGAGCCCCCCCACAATGGTATTTTTATTTTTTTTATTTTTTTAATTAAAAAAATTTTTTTTAATGTTTTATTTATTTTTGATACAGAGAGAGACAGAGCATGAGAGGGGGAGGGGCAGAGAGAGAAAGAGACACAGAACCGGAAGCAGGCTCCAGGCTCTGAGCTAGCTGTCAGCACAGAGCCTGATGCGGGGCTCAAACCCACGAATGTGAGATCTGACCTGAGCCGAAGTCGGAGACTTAACCGACTGAGCCACCCAGGCGCCCCCAATGGTATTTTTAAAGTTTCATTTTCTAAATGTTAATGGATAGGATACAAAAATACAATTGATTTTTGTCCCGACTGTACCCCATGACTGGCCATTGACATGTCAGGCCCCGCGAAGTGGGTACACAGCTCGCTCTGGTCATTTCTGGCAAAGCAGGGGCCCTGGTCACAAGCCCGCAGCCTTCAGTGCATTGAGAGGCACACCTGTCGGGGGTAAGCCTGGCTCCGTGGACACTCTGGGGTTGGATCTTCTTAGGGCTCCGTGCCTGGGAGGAGGAGGTGACAAACTGTGACACTGCCAACCCTGGGTCCACGCTGGCATTGTGCGTGGTGGGCCTGTGCCCACCTTCCCCAGGGTTTTCTGAGGTGCCCTTGTGATGCCAGCAACTTTGTTGAGGACGACCATTCTGTCGATGAAAAATTACCATTGAGAACTGTCCTGTGTTCTGTGTGTTACTAGCCAGATTTTTCTAGTGAAAAAAAAAAAGGAAAAAAGGCCGACAGCCATGTTGCTGAGACGTGCCTGAGTTTCGGAAGCATCAGGTCGCGTCGGAAGCAGCACCAAAAAACCACATCCCTCCCGAGTCCTTCTCTATACAGTTCTAGAACAGGCACGACTGAGCCATGGCGAGAGGCAGGGGTCTGTGGCTCGAGCCGGGAAGGAACCGACACCGCACAGGTTTTGGGGGGTGATGGCCGCAGTCTGTATTTGATTATGGCGTTGTGTCCTGTGGTGATAAAGACGACCGCGCTTAGCACACTCTAAATGGCTGCATTTTATTGTATGTAAATTACACCACAATAAAGTTGATTTTTAGGAATATAAATGATAAACCTAACGATTTTCTTTCAGCTTCAAATAAAACGAAAAGAAGCCACCCACAGAGAGACCTCGGAAGCAGCCTTGAGAAGGAGTATTTATTAACATCGTGGCCTTGAGAATTCAAAGTGCCGGGTTACTTATTACTTTCTTCCCAGATAAGGGAGGGGGGACTGAGGCGAAGAGAACCAGGAATAAGGGCGCGCGGGGCAAAGGGCTAAGCGGCATCCACCTGCGTTCCTGCTCCCCCAGCGCTGCGGGGAGCGGAGGCCTCCTGGGGCCCCTCCTGAGCCCGGGGGCACAGAGTGGCCTCCCCTCCGGACGCCGCACCGGCCTCCCGTGGCCCACCTGCTGCCGGCGCCGGGAAGCGGGGCCAGAGCCGCGCACGGACTGCGCCCGGGGCCAGCGTCGCGCCGGTCCCGGGTCCCCCGGGGCGGGAAGTCCCCTGCAGTACGAGGCCGGTTTCTCCCGCGCTCAGGAGACCTGTGCGGCTTCCGCGCGGTCCGCTGTTGGACACTTTTAATTCTTGGTTCGAAAGCACAGACTTCCAAACCTAGAGTGTTGAGTGCGTTCGCAGGCGTTGAGCAGAAAGCGCAGACAATTCTGCCTGACGACACGGATGTCGACTCTCCAAGCCGGGCACAGACGGCTGCCTCGCCCACCCACCTCCAAAAAAGCAGCCTTTCTTCCTCTTCGACCCCATTTTAACCTGGGCAACAGCGTTGAATAGAAACTTCATTTCCCAGCCTCCCTTGCAGCGAGACTGGTCATGTGACGAGGTTCTAGCCAATGAGACAGGAGCAGACGTGGCCACGGCGACGGGTGGGAAGCGTGTCAGAAGGAGAGGATCCAAATTCCAGTCCGGCTGGAATGTAGACTTGATGGGCCGCCATCTGAGTCATGGGAACAATCCTCCGCACAGCAGAACAATATCCGGGGAGCCCGGCCCCCAACAGCGCAGACCAGCCCGGGAACACCTCCCCTGACTTCTCCTTTGAGAAATACATTTTCTTGTTTACACCACTGCTGCTTTGAATTTTGTCGTATTTTGTCGTATCTTCTTGGAAAGTTTATGGGACGCCTGGTTCCCCTCGGAGTTCTTGTCCACAGGGTACCAATGAGGAGGCCCACAGACCCGCAGAGGTGGGTTGTACGCCCCGGGAGCCCGGACCAGGCGGAAACCTGGTCTCCAGGCTCCAGCGCTGAGCAGCCGAGAGTTTGAGCAGAGAGATTCTTCCCTTGCACTTGCTCAGCTCAGCCGCTGCCTTTGGAATGGGGTGGGGTGGGGAGACAGCAGGAAGAGTCTGCAACTGCCAATGCCAGCCTCTACCCGACCGCCGGAGCCTTGCCCACTCCCCAGCCCCCTCTGCTGAGGCTCCAGGCTCCCGGGCGGTGGTCTGGTACTCGCCCCGCGCCACCCCACCCCACCCCCTTGACTGGTCCTATTGGTCCTGACAGATGTGGCCTGGGGGTCCTGAAGGGTGACATGTGGTAGCACAGGGCTTCCACAGATACCATCCATTCTTTGTGGCCCCAGGAATGTCCTCTCTTCCCCATTCGGCCAAGTGGGAAGACAGGACACCACTGCCAAGCGCTTGATGAGGACCGCAATGGGCTCACTTCCCCAGCCCCCGTCTCCTTCCCGGGACTGCAGCCGCCAGCAGCCAACAGCCGCTCTGGGGTCAACGCACTCGCCCCGTCCTCGGGCCCGGGTGGCCTCCAGGGTGTTCTCAGCAGGCTGGGAGGGCGCGCGTGCGCGCGAGGAAAGGCCGGCAGGGCTGGCGCCCGCCTCGGCCGGCGGGACCCCCAGGCTCAGGGGCGTAGTGCCCGCCGCGGCCTCAGGGCGGCAGCACAGCCCGCACCGCGCGGTCCTTGGCCGGCGCCTCCGCTGGGGCCGAGCCCGCCCCGGGACAGCCACCGCGGGACGCGCCACACGAGAGCTACCGGGGACGCTGCCCCCCGACCCCACTCGTGGGTTCTCTCCCGAGGCGGGGGACGTGGTCGAGACCGGGCGCGGGGGGACCGGGCGCCAAGCGCCAGGCTCGCGGACCCCCCACCCCCACCCTGCATAGCCCGTCGGGCTCCGGGAGGACGGTAGTCAGGGTCCCCTTCCCCAGTGTCACCGAGACCCAGGATCCTCACGCGCCGCCTCTGGGGGACTCCCAGTCCCCCCTCCCCCCCCCCCCGGCCCCCCCCCCCCCCCCCCCGGTCCCCCCGCCCCTGTGTCCAACCATCCATGCCTGGGGCGGGCGGGAGTGCCAGATCCCTTCCATTGGGGGGCGCACTGCAGTACTCGCGGCAGCAGGGTCTTTGGGGCGCCATGCGAGGTAGTGGGGCAGGAACCTCCGAACCTCCTAGGCGGTGACCCCAGAACAGAGATGACAGCTGGTCTCTAACCCGCACACCCCGCGCCTGGAGAGTGGGTGCACAGGGTGGGCTTTGAGTTGTGGGCGGCGGGGCAGCCCCCGTGCCCCCACCCTACCCCAGCCTCTGTGAGTGCCCATCCCCTCCCCCCGGTCAGGGCCCCCACTGCCCTGCCCATCCCCTCCGCCCCCTCGCTGCCGAACCCCCAGTCTTCTACACGCTGGTTTCCACCACCCAAGCCCGTTCCCCCCATCCCCCGCCGCCGCCCCATCCTGCCCCCCATCTGCGCCATCCAGCGGGACTCTCCCACTGGCGCCTCTCTCTTGCGCTTCTG
>PJEM01021753.1:0-10606 GCA_004023845.1 Helogale parvula | reverse complement strand
CAACTCTCTTTCCCTCTTCCCCTCCCCCTGGTCCTCCATTAGGTTTCTCCTGTTTTCCTGTTAGACCTATGAGTGCAAACATATGGTTTCTGTCCTTCTCTGCCTGGCTTATTTCGCTTAGCATGACACCCTCAAGGTCCATCCACTTTCCTACAAATGGCCATATGTCATTCTTTCTCATTGCCATGTAGTACTCCATCGTGTATATATACCACATCTTCTTGATCCACTCATCAGGTGATGTACATTTAGGCTCTTTCCATGTTTTGGCTATTGTTGACATTGCTGCTATGAACATTGGGGTACATGTGCTCGTATGCATCAGCATTTCTGTATCTCTTGGGTAAATCTCCAGCAATGCTATTGCTGGGTCATAAGGGAGTTCTATGGATAGTTTTTTGAGGAACCTCCACACTGTTTTCCAGAGTGGCTGCGCCAGTTTACATTCCCACCAGCAGGAAAACACCTCATTTCTTAAGCTGTAAGTCTTGTGGAGAAGTGAGTCTAATATCTCTCTTATGACTGATAAAGCTGATATTGGAGAATCGGGCTTATACTGGTAGGCAAGTAGGGTTTCTTTATTATTTTTCAAAATTTAATTCTAATATAATGAACATACAGAGTTATATTAATTTCAGGTGTGTACAACATAGTTTTCAACAATTCTATACATTACTCGGTGCTCATCAAAATAAGTGTACTCTTATCCCCTTCACCTATTTCACTTGCCGCCTCCCCCCACCTCTCCTCTGATAAACCATCAGTTTGTTCTTTATAGTTAAGAGCCTGTTTTTTGGTTTGTCCCTTTTTTTCTTTTCTGGTTGTTTTACTTCTTAAATTTCACAAATCAGTGAAATCCTATGGCATTTGTCTTTCTCTGATTAACTTATTTCATTTAACATTATATGCTCTAGATCCGTCCATGTGGTTGTAAATGGCACGATTTCATTCTTCTTTATGGCTGAGTATAGATATATATTCCACTATATCCATATATCTATATCTATATCTATATATCTTCTTTATCCATTCTTCTATCGATGCACATGAGTTGCTCCCATATTTTGGCTATTGTAAATAATGCTGCAGTAAATGGGTGCTATATCTTTTCGAATTAGTGTTTTCATATTCTTTGAGTAAATACCTAGTTGTGGATCATATGGTAATTCCATTTTTAATTTTTTGAGGAACTTCCATACTGATTTCCATAGTGGCTGCACTAGTTTGCATTCCCACTAACAGGGCGTGAGGGTTTCTTTATCTCCAAATCCTCATCAACACTCGTTGTTTCTTGTGTTTTTTATTTTAGCCATTCTGACAGGTGTGAGATGATATCTCATTGTGGTTTTGACTTGCATTTCCCTCTTGATGAGTGATGTTGAGCATCTCTTCATGTCTGTTGCTCATCTGTATGTCTTCTTTGGAGAATGTCTGTTCGTGTCTTCTGCTCATTTTTTAAATTGAATTATTTGGGCTTTTTTTTGGAGTGAGTTGTATAATTTCTTTATATATTTTGGATACTAACTCTTTATTGGATATGTCATTTGCAAATATCTTCTCCCATTTGGTAGTTGCCTTTTCGTTTTGTTGATTGTTTCCTTCACTGTGCACAAGCTTTTTATTTTGATGTAGTCCCAATCATTTATTTTTGCTTTTATTTCCCTTGCCTCAAGAGACATATCTAGAAAAATACTGCTGCAGCCAACATCAGAGAAATTATTGCCTGTGCTCTCTCCAGGTTTCACATTTTTGCCTTTAATCTATTTTGAGTTTATTTTTGTGTATGCTGTTAGAAAGTGGTCCACTTTCATTCTTTTGCATGTGGCTGTCTAGTTTTCCCAACACCATTTGTTGAAAAGACCATCTTTTTCCTATTGCATATTCTTGCCTCCTTTGTCAGAGATTAATTGACAAGTTAATTATTTTCTAAAGCCTACTTACCCCAGCCCTCTGGCGTGCCCTCTAGTGGAAGCAGGTCTCCTTCGATTGTAGAGCAAGGAGATGCAGAGCAGAATATTTCCCCTGCAGGGAGAACATTTCCATGGGAAAGGTAAGAAGAAAGGTCTGAGCCAATCAAGTTGACCCTTGTCAGAACTCACCATCAGATAGCCATTCCCCTGGAGAGGGAGGCAAACCATAAGAGACTCTTAAATACAGAGAACAAACTGAGAGTTGATGGGGTAGGGATAGGGGAGAGGGGAGAAATGGGTGATGGGCATTGAGGATGATACTCGTTGGGATGAGCACTGGGTGTTGTATGTAAGTGATGAATCATGGGAATCTACTCCCGAAGCAAAGAGCACACTGTATACACTGTATGTTAGCCAATGTGACAATAAATTATATTAACAACAACAAAATGATAGCCATTCTCCTGGGGGGCAGGGGGAGTCAGGAGTCTTACATTCTGCAGTTCCTCCCACACAAATGAAACAATCATGTAGGAGAAGAAGCATGATGCCCCGGATGGTGCCACACTGAGGGTCTGACCCAAGCCCTGTTGCAAAACTGGCTTCTGAGGTGATGTACACCTGGCAGAGGTACCACACCCTAGAGACAGGTAGGGAGGTTTCAGGCTGCAGAGGCTGCCACATAGTCCCAGAAGGTGAGTACCCAGCTCCCCTCTCTTCTGCCTGATGGAACCTCACCCTTTCTCTTCCTGAGATGCCCAATGGTCACTTGTTTGAAGAACAGTCCTTCTGTGGACAAGACAAGCATCCAACTAGAAGTATCTGGTGTGATTTTTTTTTTTTCATGCAAGTTCCAATTTAGGCAGCTCCAGCAGGGAGCAAATGACAGTAGGTCTTCCTCTGGGAGCCTCATATAAATAGACAGTGAAAAGAGGGATGGGAACTGCCATTGTTTGAGAATACTGTTCATGCCAAGTGTTTTATATATAATAAATATGTTGTAAACTCAGACCACAACCATCTAAGGGAGATGTTTGCGAGCAACTGACTCAGGCCACTTATTCAAAACAACTAATATTAACTAGTAAGTAAAGAAAGGGGAGTCAAATAAAAAACTATCTGTGGCAACTTCTGTCTGTGGCTCATACACCCAGGCCATAGGGGAGAGTGAGAATGTCCATCTCCTGTCCTTACTCCTGTACTTGGAGCCTAGGGCATGCTGGCACTGCTGCTCACAACAGATGCCCTGAGCTTTGGGGCAGGATGCTGGGCAGCTCTGCCCTGTATCTCTCTTTTTCTTCTTTCAGTATGTGACAATCTTCATCAGGTCTCATAATCTTGTCTATGAATAAGCCCCTTCCTCTAAAAGGAAAATACAAGTCTAGAATCTCTATTACAAGAAATGCCATGTTCTACACTGTGAATCTTGAGTCACTCTCTGACTCACCAAGACTTGTGCCCTAAAAGATCATAGATTCTGCCATGGTCATCCAGTCTGCCTCGGAGGCAGCATGGAGTAGTGGTTGGGACCCAAGCTTCTCAAATCAAATGACCTGAATTCATGTCTCAGCCTTGCAACTTACTGTGTGACCTTGGGCAAATCATCTAACCTCTGCTGCTTTACTTTCCTGACATATACAATACGCTGGCGATGATCATGATATATCTTGTTCAAAGACTTGTTATGAATATGAAATGGATTGGTGTATTTAAAGAACTTATTTGTGTATAAGTACTCAACAGATAATAACTATTATTCAAACCCAGGTTAACACCAAGCACATGGGACGCCTCTATTTAGTGGCCCCACATTGTCAGGTTTTCCAAAGTCTGTCTCATCATATTTTCAACCCATTTGGGGCTTGGTTACCTGGTAGAAAAAATATAATGTCTTCCTGGGCTTCTCACCTAAGACATCTTTCCTATTTCCCAGCTGTGGTCCAACTATTCCCTAATGTAGGTTGGGAGGTGGTAGTGACGAGGTTAAGTATTATCAGAAGGAATGCCAACAGGACTCCTTTAAAAATTTTTTTTATGTCTTTATTTATTTATTTAGAGAGAGAGGGGCAGAGAGCAAGTGGGGGAGGGGCAGAGAGAGAGGGAGACACAGAATCTGAAGCAAGCTCCAGGCTCTGAGCTGTCAGCACAGAGCCTGACACAGGGCTCGAACCCACAGACTGTGAGATCATGACCTGAGCTGAAGTCAGATGCCCAACCAACTGAGCCACCCAGGCACCCCCCAACAGGACTCCTTAAGGAGCATCATCTTGGGGGATGTTCCAAGGTCCTAGGCCTATCCCTAAGCTTGGTCAGTGTCCTGGAGCTGATTGTTCACATGAAGACTGATTGACGATAATCAGACTCACAAGAGACTGAAGTATATAATTCTGAAGGTCTGTGTGCTAATTTATGGTGGGAGATAACTCTTTCCCATGACCAAAATGCCTGGGAGATGAAAATTTTGCTCAGATGATAGAAAGTTCTGAGGAGGTGTTTCACCTAGGCTAGACCCTGATAGTCATCTCTGACTACAACAGAGAGATTTTCCCAGAGCACAGGAGGGGTCTCTCCCCTGAAAGCCTTAAATTAGCATTTGTCTTTGGAGTCCCCTTTTATTCTGTAGGAAGATGGGGTTTGCTGGAAGGTTGTTCAGAGAATCAAAGGAAAAAGTAGACAGGTAGGTATCGGGAAGGCAATCCCGAGGGCAGTGCTGGGGACGTGACAGCAGGAACTTACAAATTTTTTTTCTATAGCAGAGGTCTTCTCTAGGGCAAAGGTTTTTTGATGGTTCATCTCATCAGTTAGAAAAAATTGTTTTAGCATGCACCTTCAATTTATGTGCACTTCTTTAAACCATATTCATGAGCTACATTAATATGCCAGTTATTTTATAAAACAAATAAAAATAGAAATTTTGAAGGTTCATAAAAGATGAAATAATATAAGAAAACCATGGTTTATTTTTTAAAACAGTGCCACTGGCTTTTTTTTTTTCCTTAAGAGTATTCCTTACTGAGGGGGGCGGCAAGACGGTGGAGAAGTAGGGAGTCCTATTACCTTCACCCGCCTGCAATTATCAAACTGAGAAGAATTAAAAGCCACAGGTTTCTGATCTCCAAGAACGGAGGTGCATGCACAGACCATTTATTGATAACAGCCTCATAGATGCCTGAGTGAGTGTGAACTGGGACCAGAGACACTGGGTGGGGGGGAGCACCGGCCCAAAGTGGAGCTGGGAGAGAAACCACCCAGAAAGTGCCGTGTGTCCAGAGGCGGCTCAGCACCCTGTGGGGTGCTGCGTGAGACGGCCGTGCAGGGCAGCGCAGAGCCGAGGGGGAAGAGAAGGAGAAACTGAATCACTCATAGCGTGATCCCTGGAGAGGGGACACCTTGGCCCGGGACTGAGAGCTTCTGGGCTGGTGGAGAGAAATCCGTCCCCCTCAGGGGGCTTGTTCTCCCTTGGGCCTGGCAGCTCACTGACTTCAGGTGGAGCCAGGGGAAAAAATTGGTTTCACAATCCCCCTACTCAATCCTGGCCAGAAAGCCACCTGCCTGCCAGAGATCATTTTAACTGTGATGGCAGCAGCAAAGTGTGTGGACTAGGACTTAGAAACCTGGTGGAACTCAGAAAACTGAAACAATTTGACCCGCCCATGGCACAGAGAAGTTGGATTCAAGAGAGTGGCTGGCAATGCATGATCTGAGGGGAGCTTGGGGCGCCGCCATTCTTCTCCCTGCATCCACTAAGGCGGGGCCTCAGAGAGCAGCTCCTGAGACCCGAAATACCTACATCAAGCCACGCCCATCCACGCTGGAGAACTGCTGTGTTTTTTCTTTTATTTCTATTATTTTTAATTGTTCTTTCTTTCTTTTCTTATTATTTTTATTTTTTAATTTCCCCCCTTGTTTTCTCTTTTCTATTTTCCTATTTCCTTCTTTTCTCCCTTTCCCTCTGGAGTCTAGGAAAGACCAAAATTTATGCACTGCTGTGCTTAGATCAACTCTTACCATCCAGATAATATTTCCTGTATCTCATTCTTATCTCCCTCCCCCCCCCCAGCAGGTTTTATGCTCTCAGACTGTCCTTTATCTCTGGCTGTTGCTGTCCCCCTGCCTTCTTTTTTTCCTTTCCAGTCCTCTCTTTTCTTTCCTGTTCCCTTTTTGCTTTCCCATTTTGGTTTGCTTGTTTTCTTGTTCTGTTAGTGCGTTTGCATGCTTGTATTCCCTGTGTGTTTGTCTGTCTGTTTTCCTTTTCAGGGCTACCTCAAGAAACAAGCCAAAGCACACATAGTGGAAAGTCCCAAATATCAGTGAGTAGGGAAATAAATTAATTGGAGGCATAACAAGAGAAGCCAAGAGATACCATTAAAAGAACATCTCCTGAAACGACAGACCCTAGACAGTCAAAGAGCCTCCTTTAATAGAAAAATACTAATAGGCATACGGTGCAGAACAAGCTTTTAAAACTGACAAGAGACAGAAAGCTAGCCAAAATGACAAAACGAAAGAACTCTCCTCTAAAGAAACTCCAGGAAGAAATCACTGCTGCAGAACTGCTCAAAACAGACACAAGAAACATAACTGAACAAGAATTTAGAATGATTGTCATAAAATTAATCACTGGGCTTGAAAAAAGCATAGAAGCCATCAGAGAAGATATTGATACAAACACTAGAAGCCTTTAAAATAGCTGTGATGAGTTTAAAAAAAAGGCTATAAATGAGGTGAATAATAAAATGGAGGCTGCCACTGCACGGACTGAAGAAGTAGAGAGGAGAATAGGTGAATTAGAAGACACAGTTATAGCAAAAGAGGAAGCCGAGAAAAAGAGAGAGAAACTGATACAGGAGCATGAAAGGAGAATTCGAGACCTGAATGATACAATCAAATGGAATAATATCCGTATCATAGAAGTTCCTGAAGAGGAAGAGGGAAAGGTCCTGAAGGGGTGCTGGATCAAATTATAAATGAAAATTTCTCCAATCTGGGGAAAGAGAAAGACATTGAACTTCAAGAGGCATATAGAACTCCCCTAAGATGTAACCCGAACCAACCTTCAGCAAGACATATCATAGTGAAACTGGCAAAATATAAAGATAAAGAGAGAATTGTGTAAGCAGCAAGGGATAAAAGGGTCCTAACATACAAAGGGAAACCTATCAGAGTGGTTATAGACCTATCTACTGAAACTTGGCAGGCCAGAAAGGAATGGCAGGAAACCTTCAATGTGATGAATAGGAAAAATACGCAACCAAGAATTCTTTATCTAGTGAGTCTGTCATTCAAAATAGAAGGAGAGAGGGGGAAAAGAGGTGGTGGTGATGGTGGAGGGCACTTAAGGGGAAGAGCACTGGGTGTTATATGGAAAACAATTTGACAATAAAATATTATGGAAAAAAAATAGAAGGAGAGATAAAGGTTTCCCCAAATAAACAAAAGTTGAGAGAATTCATCACCACCAAACCAGCCCTACAAGAAATCCTAAGAGGAACTCTATGAGAGAAAGGTAGCAAGGAATATAAGACTCCAGAGACATCAATACAAACCCTATAGAGAACACAATGAATCTAAACCCACATTTTTCAATAATAATACTGAATGTAAATGGACTGAATACTCCAATCAAATGACACAGGGTAGCAGAATGGATCAAAAACCAAAATCCATCTATTTGCTGTCTACAAGAGACTCACCTTAGATCTGAAGACAAATTCAGATTGAAAGAAAGGAGATGGAGAAATATCTACCATGTGACTGCACGCCAAAAGAAAGCTGGAGTAGCCATACTTATATCGGACAAACTGGACTTTAAAGTAAAGCCAGTCACAAAAGATGAAGAAGGACATTATATAATAATTACAGGGTCTCTACATCAGGAAGAGCTAACAATTATAAACATCTATGCGCCAAAATCGGGAGCACCCAAATACATAAAACAACTACTCATAAACAGAAACAATCTTGTGGATAAGAATGTGCTAATTGCAGGGGACTTTAATACCCCACTTACAACAATGGATAGGTCAACCAGACAACAACAACAAAAAAAAATCACTAACGAAACAATGGACCTGAATGGCACACTGGAACAGATGGAATTAATAGATATATTTAGAACTCTGCATCCTGAAGCTAGGGAATTCACTTTCTTCTCAAGTGCGCATGGCACATTCTCCAAGATTGATCACATACTGGGTCATAAAACATCCCTCCATAAATACAAACGAATTGAGGTCATACCATGCACACTTTCAGGTCACAATGCTATGAAACTTGAAATCAACCACAGGAAAAAGTCTGGAAAACTTCCCAAAATATGGAGGTTAAAAACTACACTACTAAAGAATGATTGGGCAAATCAAGCAATTAGAGAGGAAAGTAAAAAATATATGGAAACAAATGAAAATGAAAATACAACAATCCAAACTATCTGGGACGCAGCAAAGGTAGTCCTAAGAGGAAAGTTTATTGCAATTCAGGCCTATTTCAACAAACTAGAAAAAGTGCAAACTCAAAATCTAACAGGGCACCTAAGGAAACTAGAAGGGGAGCAGCAAGGGCATCCCAAACCCAGCAGAAGAAGAGAAATAATAAAGATCAGGGCAGAAATAAACAATATAGAATCCACAAAAACAACTGAACAGATCAATGAAACCAAGAGTTGGTTTTTTGAAAAAACAAACAAAATTGATAAACCTCTAGCTAGGCTCCTCAGAAAGAAAAGAGAGAAAACCCAAATACACAAAATCATGAATGAAAATGGATCTATTACAACTGAACCCTCAGAAATACAAGCAATCATCAGAGATTACTATTAAAAATTATATGCCAAAAAACTGGACAATCTAGAAGAAATGGACAAATTCCTAAACGCACATGCACTACCAAAATTCAAACTGGAAGAGATAAAAAATCTGAACAGACCCATAACCAGTGAAGAAATCGAATCAGTTATCAAAAATCTCCCAACAAATAAAAGCCCAGGGCCAGATGAATTCCCAGGGGAATTCTACCAGACATTTAAAGAGAGTTAACACCCATCTTTCTCAAGTTATTCCAAAAAAATAGAAATGGCAAGAAAACTTCCAGACTCATTCTACAAAGCAAATATCACTTTGATTCCTAAGCCAGACAGAGGCTCAACCAAAAAAGAGAACTACAGGCCAATATCTTTAATGAATACAGATGCAAAAATACTCAACAAGATACTAGCAAATCGAATTCAACAGCATATAAAAAGAATTATCCATCATGATCAAGTGGGATTTATTCCTGGGTTACAGGGCTGGTTCAATATTCACAAATCCATCAATGTGATACATCACATTAACAAAAGAAAAGAAAAAAACCCATATGATGCTGTCGATAGATGCAGAAAAGGCATTTGACAAAATACAACATCCCTTCTTAATAAAAATCCTTGAGAAAGTCAGGATAGAAGGAACTTACTTAAACATTATAAAAGCCATTTATGAAAAGCCCACAGCTAATATTATCCTCAATGGGGAAAAACTGAGAGCTTTCCCTCTGAGATCAGGAACATGACAGGGATGTCCACTCTCACCACTGTTGTTTAACATAGTGGTAGAAGCCCTAGCGTCAGCAATCAGACAACAAAAGGAAACAATAGGCATCACAATCGGCAAAGAAGTCAAACATTCACTTTTCGCAGATGACATGATACTCTACATGGAAAACTCAATCGACTCCACCAGAAGCCTTATAGAAATGATCCATGAATTCAGTGAAGTCGCAGGCTACAAAATCAATGTACAGAAATCAGTTGCATTCCTATACACCAAAAATGAAGCAACAGAAAAAGAAATCAAGAGTATTCCTTAATGAGAAAGCTCATTATGTTTTAAAATTTTGGCTCTTTGGATAACCTTGACTTTAATGACTGTCATGGTAAATGAGATACTGTAGCAATCAGTTTTCTGGCAAGGAACCAAATTCAACTTAACTGCCGCTAGAGACCTTAACAGAAGGACTACTTACAAAGGATAGTGCCCAGGGAATCCAGAGTGAGCAACAGCAGGGCGCTGTTACCAGCTCTAGCTGGAAGGTGCAGGAGAAAGGAATAGTGAGACCAGCATCCAGTGACATGGGGAGCCAGGGAAGAAGGTCTCTCCAGAATGAGCTGTAGTTAGGGAGGGTTACAGCTATGCCAGAGACGTGGTGCTGAAGCAAGAGGGAACAGGGAAGAAAATCCCCCAACCTCTCTCTCCTCCCACGTCCTCCACGACCATCAGCCAATCTCAGGCAGCAAGCATGGAAGCCCAAGGGATACATCTGGTAGATGTCACCTGGAAGAATGGGGCACAGAATGGATCCAGGGGCAGGCAGGGAGAGAGGGAGAGCAGGAAGAGGATGAACAGCTCAGATAGCTGATGGAGAAGAAGGGCATCTTTACTTACTGACTTATAAGTAAAATTTTCAGTTTGATTCATCAGTTAGCAAAAAATGTTTGAGAGTTGCTTGTGGTGTTAGTAGTATCTTCATCCCACATTTTTTGCAGGAGGTTTCTATGTTCTGTTCTGTTCTATTCTATTCTATTCTATTCGCAGGAGACTTTTAAGCCATTTGCCCATTTTATGATGGTTAATTTGGTTAAACCTAGATAAATATATTTCACTAATCCAATTACTTGGGCACATACAACTGTGCCATACTTCACTAAAGCAAATGAATACATG
>PJEM01021752.1:0-10605 GCA_004023845.1 Helogale parvula | reverse complement strand
CTTGCATCCAGCCCCCCGGCCCAACCCCTAAAGTCCGCCTCCCTCCGTCTGCGGGAGCTCCGTGGGGTCCTGTTTATCACCAGCCACCTCGTTGTGTGGGTAGCTGGGTGCTCGACTCTCCACCTGGGGTCCTGAGCTCCTGGACGGTGGGCACGTAGTCTCCTGTGTCCACCAAACACAGATATGGGGACGCCCAGCAGGGGCTGTGACACAGGGGGTCTGATGGGGGGCTCATGGCACGGAGCCATCCCAGAAGGGCCGAGAGCAGAGAGGCCGTTACCCCGTCTCGGGAGCCCCATGTGCAGGGGACAGGGCTGTTCGGGTGCCCTGTGCCCTGCCCCGCCGCCCAGGCAGGCCCGCTGTGAGCAGGTGTGGACCTGCAGCAGGTGACATGGGACAGACGGGGTCCAAACTTTCTGAGGGCCCTTTGCCCTGGGCTCCTGCTGCCTCTCCAGGTGGGCCCACGCCTGCCCCGGCTTCTCAGGGAGGGGTGCGCTCGGGGACCGGCCCCCGGCTGCGCCCCCCTCTCCCGCCCCACGGGAAGGCCCCCTTGGGGCTGGAGGGGAAGACAGGGCCCCCGGCTGGAACGAGGGTCCCCCGGAGGAGCAGGCCGTCAGCGCCACGAGCCCCAGCGCCCAGCAGAGATGGGTGAAGAAGTGGCCTCAGGGGGACAGGCCCGGGCCGGCTGTGGCAGCTGAGGGCCCGGGAAGGGGATCAGGCCCGCAGGCACCCCTTCTGAGGCGCTGGGCGCTGCTGCTGGCTAGTGCGGGCCTCGGAGCCCCTTGTGGCTGCTGGCACCCAGCCGCGTCCTCTCGGGCGGGGGTTGGGACACCAGCACCCACCCGGTGGGCCAGCGTCAGTGCCACGGGGCTGTGTCCCTCTGGAGGCTCCCAGAGGGGATCTGTTGCCTCATCTTTTGGCTTTTAGAGGCATCCGCGGCCCCTCCCCCATCATCCAAGCCAGCAACAGCAGCAGGCACGGGTCACCTCGTCACTCTGACACCGGCCCTCCTGCCACTGTCCACTGTTAGGACCCTGTGGTGACCCCGGGTCAGCTCCTGTGCCATGGTCAGCTGCCTGGAGCCTTGAGTTCTTTCCCACATAAATGTGCGCTCAGCGTCCGGGGACTGAGGGGGGACGCCGGGGGAGAGGCGGCTGTGATTCTGCCCCTGCAGGCTGGCTGGTCAGCCCTAGCCTGGGACGCGGGCCCTAACCCCCATCAGGCCCCCTCCTTGCTGGGGTGCCCGTCTCGAGTGTGGATCGAACACGGGTCCGTACCTACCGCAGGCCCTTCCCTGCCAGGCAACCCCCTCTTCGCCCGCTGTCTGCCAGCCCCGCCGTCCATCCATCCGGGGAGCTGGTGCCCCCCATGGTCGGTGGGGGGAGCGGGCGGAGCAGGAGGGGCCCGCTGGGGGAGGGGGAGGGAGCCCTGTGAAGCCATTCCTGCCCAACCTGTCTGTCCATCTGTCCACCCTCAGAGGCCCTTCAGGAACAGGGAGGCTGCCGGGATTTTCCAAGTGGGAGAGAGGAAAACAGGCGCAGCCGGGCCGGGCTCGGGGCTGGCGTGGAGGCGGGGCAGCTGGTGGAAGATCTGACGCCGCCTGGGCCCTGGGGGTGCTGATGCCTGGCCCTGGGCGGGCTCGGAGCCCCGGGGGTCAGGCCCGAGCGGGGGCTCACACCGTCCCCCCCTCAGGACAAAGCCCACCTGGGGGCCAGCCCTGCAGCTTCTGCCCTGCACATCCGCAGGGTCCCCGCCACCCTCCTGCACACACGTCCTCTGAGGAGAATCTCCTTCCGAGGGCTCAGGGCCCAGGCTCATGAGGTGCCCCCACGTCTCTGGAGCCTGCTGGGTGTGACTGCGGCCGCCCCTTCCCCACCTTCTCAGTGCACTTCCTGGGACATCCCCAGGAGCCATGCCAAGGGTCCCACCCGCCCCCGGGGAACGGGCTCCCGCCAGGAAAGGGGTCCGCAAAGAGCTGGCCCCCCGCCCAGCTGGCCCGAAGAGGGTGTGTGAGTGAGGCCTTTGGGTGGGTGGGTGAGGGTGGGGGGCGGCGGTCCACAGGGACCTGAAGGCAGAAACCCCGGCAGCGTGTGTAGACGAAGCTGCCACTATCAAGGCAGTTTGGGGGACCTCAAATCCCGGATTCCTGCCGTGGGTCAGATTCCTTGTACAATCCCCCCAGGAGCCCCTCCCGCTGCCTCTGCTCCTGGGGTCCCAGCCCACCAGCCCCACTTCCTATTTCCGTGGAGAGCCTGAGGCCCCACCCCCATCCTTCAGGAGGGTGGTGTCTGTGCCCCTCCCCTGCTGTGGACGAGGCGGGGGTGCATGGAGTGGCCAAGCCAGTGGCCTTCAGGCCCCGGGACAGTGAGCTGGCAGTGCCCTCCTCACCCGCCTGCTCCCTGCTCTCAGGGCCAAACCTCACAATCATAGGGGTTCCCAGCCCTTGCCCCTCCCGGGCAGATGCAGGAGCCCCCCGCCAGCCTGACCCCCCCACCTCTCTGCCCCTCCTTGCCCCTCCCACTTCCTGCTCAGCCAGCCCCCACCTGGCAGGGAGCTCCAGCCATGGGGCAGCCCTGTGGTCTAGGACACGGCGTGCCCACCCACGGAGGTACGAGGAGGGGCGGATGGCGGGGAGGCGGTGACACCTGACGATTTGCCGCACGTCCGAGAGGGCGGGACATTCTGCCCGGGGGTCTTGAGCCTGGTGCTCCTTCCTTGACCCCCGGGTTCTTGCGCGTGTGAGGAGCCCAGCAGCCTGGCACCTGAGGCTTCGGCTCTGGTGACACCCGGGATCCGGTGATGCCCGAGGCCAGCCTGGGTGTCTGCGGGGCGGCCAGGTGCTCCCTCACTGCCTCCTGGAGGGACGTCCTAGGTGTGCAGGGAGGGGCTGCACAGGTGAGCAGGGCAGAGGGGAGTCTGCCAGGAGGGCGGCCCCACAGCCCTTACAGGCTCCTGGCGGGGGAGCCCACCGCCCCCACAGGCTCCTGCGTAGGGAGCCCGGCCCCTCCTCCCGATGGGAGGCCCGTGGCCTCTTTGTGCCCTTGGCCTGCTGCTCTGAGCAGAGCTGGCCCAGCCGGGGCTGACGGCCAGGCGTTCCGTTCATTTTCCATTTCTCCTTCCCAGTGCTCCACGGTCCCACCCTGCCCTCCCCCGTCACTCACCCCTGCCCTACCAAGGGTTGGAGGCAGGGAGGGACCTAGAAATGAGTCTCAGCAAAGTTGTCCGGGTCTTGCCTGGGCCGCTCCCAGGAGCTCCTTGCCCTCTCTGAGCCTCCGCAGGGTCGGTGGGGCTTCAGGTGGACAGGGACCAGCCTCGGCCTCCCCCGCGGCTGCTCACACGGCGCTGCAGGGCCCTCACCTGCTGGGCCACCCCTGGGGGAGGGCACACAACTGAGCATGGGCCCTGAGCTTGCCAGCCTCTGGCAGGAGAAGGCGACGCCTCTGTCCCCGAGCCAGGAAGGAGTCAGCTGGCGGCACGGTGAGGCTCTGGGGCTCCCGCTGGAGGGGCCGGAGCAGGAGGCCGCCCCAGCCACGTCCTGAGACAGCACTCGAGCTCAGCAAGCCCCTCAGAGCCTCTGTTCCTTGCACGGAGTGCGAGCTGCCCCCCGCTCAGAGCAGAGTGACCCCAAGGCTCTGCGAGTCCTCCCCCAGGTGCAGGGTCCAGCCTGGTTGTAGCTGTCACATCCTGCCAGGAGCAGGACACACGGGGCCTAGTCTGGGGCCATCCCTGCCTGAGCTTGGGGGCTCCTGGTCCGGCTCCCAGGCTCAGTGGGATGCAGGTCCCCCAGGATGGGCGAAAGAAGGCCCTGAGCTAGCCTGTCCCCTCTGCCCGCAGGCCACACTGGTCGCCTCCTCCGAGCCCTGCTGCTTTTCAGCCTCCTCTTCCTGGCCGCCCACCTGGCCTTCCAGATATGCCTGCACACCGTGCCCCGCCTGGACCAGCTCCTGGGGCCAAGCTGTGAGTTTCCACGGGCCTGGGAAGGGGGTGCCCGGGGCAGCAGGCCCAGGAGAGCCACTGGAGGCCAGGCGAGAGGGCGGGGGCGCCAGAGTCCCGGGAAAGGCCGCCGCCCCGCCTCAGCCAGGCTTTGCCTAATACGGGCCGGTCCCTGAGCTCCTGTCCACAATTTCTGTGCAGCCCACGTGGCCTGGCTTAAGAGCCAGTGACAGTTGGCCTGGGGCTGGGCCGAGTGAGGCAGGGTGCTAATTCTAGACCCCGAAATCTGGCCCTCGGGGCAGCCTCGGCCTTCAGGCCCGTCCCTCCGTCAGCATCTTCCTCTGGCCCCTGGAGACCCTGGCCGTGGGTGACAGCGGCCCTCAGTGCCCTGCCCACCTGCTGCCCTGGGCCTCTCCTGCAGGCAGTGTTTCCAACTGACACCCACCACCCCCCCAGCTCCAGAAAGGAGCGGCCCTGGCGCCCCAGACTCCAGACCCGTGAACCGTGGGTCCCCAGCGCCCACAGCTGGTGTTGCCAGCACGGCCCCTTCCCCCCCCCGCCCTGGTCAGGCTCCTGATTTCCTCCCGTGGCGATCATGTCCAAACCCAGTTTAGAAGCCGGGGTGTGGAGCAGAGCTGAGTGCCTGGTGGCTGCACAGGCCCTCCTGTCTGGGGCACAGCCTCCCACGCGGACCCCAGGGTCGGGAGGGGCTCTGCTGGTGGTTTTGAGGCCCAGCCTGGGCTCCTGGCTGTGAATCCCCATTCTGCCAGGTGGGCCGCCGGGCCTCCGCCCCCCTGACTGGGCCTGGCTGGGCCTCAGTTTCCCTACTAGTAGAGGCAGCATTTTGTGGGCAGCCCAGAGGCCAGGCGCTCTGTCGTCCCCGGCGGCGCGGCTGACCCCAGCCTGGGCCTCTCTCTGCAGGCAGCCCCTGGCAGAACATGTCCCAGCACATAGGGCTGACCAGGTGAGTCCCCTGCCTTCCTTTGCCAGGCCCGGCCCGGGGCCTCGAGCACCTGGGGTCCCCTCTTCCCTGCTTGTCCCCCCCAGCACCTGTCCTCCGGGACCAACCGGTGAGCACTTCCTGCCCCTTCCCAGGCTGGACCTGAAGGACATCCCCAACGCTATCCGGCTGGTGGCCCCTGACCTGGGCGTCCTGGTGGTCTCCGCCGTGTGCCTCGGCCTCTGTGGCCGCCTGGTGCAGGGAGCCCGGCCGAGCCAGTGCGCCCAGGAGCAGGTGGGGTGCCGGGGGGGGGGGGAGGGGGGGCGGTGCGTCCTTCCCAGCTGTTTGAGGACTATTTGACTTTGTTTTCCTTTTTTTATACGAATTTGTAATTTTTCGTTTTAACAGTACATCTGTGCTCATTGTGAAGAGGTGAGGCCTCAGGAGCGGGAGAGGGTGTGTGTCCCGTCCCCAGGACGAGGGGCTGCCCGTCAGCCTCACGTGGGGGCCCGGGGCGCCTCTGCCTCCCTTGTTGGCAGGGCCAGGGCTTCCCGGAACAGCTCTGCCAGGAGAGGGCTGGACTCGATCCCGAAATCTGGGGAAGGACGGGGGGGCCGGTCACCCATACTGCTCTCACAACACGGCACTGCCCTGGTGGCACAGGGGGCTAGACTCTGGTCTGCCTGGCGGCTGGGACAGGCCACCTTCCTCTGGGTGTCCTCGGGGGACAGGAGAGCCTGTGCCATCTCACTGGCTGGGGTGGCCGGTGTGGGCGAGGGGCTGGGGGGTACCCTCCGCCGGTGTGAGTTCTAAAGCCCGAGGCCGCCTGCATGTACATGTGACGCCACCCAGCAGGACCGTGTGTGCGTGGAGCCGTGCACACGGATCCTGACACACATGTCACGTGCACCCGCACGCATGCTCAGAGGGCGGCCGGCCGGCCGCGCAGGGAGAGGGCCAGAGAGGAAATTCTGCGAAGCCCTCTGTGGCCCCCAGGTCGGGGCTGGAGCCAGGACTGGCTGCCGGACGTCCCGAGCACCTGCCTGTCCAGCCAGCAGCTGCCCTGTCCCCGTGACAGGCACAGGCTTGAGGACACGTTCCCACGGCCGCGGCCAGCTGTGCGCCGGCCTGGTGAACGCTCCCCCGCCGGGCTGGCTGGGGTCCCCCACCTCTCAGGGCCCTGGGCCTCCTGCTCTGAAATCTGGGGTCCCAGCTGTCCTATACCCCCGTTCCCCTGGCCTGCCCCCTCCCTTCCAGTCACTGCTCAGGGACTCCTCCCTGGGGCCTCCCCACCCCCTTCCTGCTCCACGAGGCGGGGACCTATCTGGTCCCCACCCCCACCTGACAGCTGGGAAGTGACTGGAAGAGGTTAGATGCCCTGCCCGAGGCTGCACGGCCGGGAGGCAGGAGCTGGGACGTGGTCCCCACCTCCCACGGGCTCAGCCCGGATGCCGAGTGCTGGCCTGCGGGGGAGGCCCGGGCGAGGCGTCCGGCGCGCAGGCGGGGTGTGGGGCGGGGGGCTGGGCATCCAGGAAATGGCTCCGTTCTGGGGAACCTAGTAGATCGAGGGTCGGAGGCCCGGGTCTCTGGGAGGCCTGGCCGGCCCACCTGCCCCGGGCTCTCCAGGACCCCCCAGATGGCAGGAAGCGGGCAGGGCCAAACCGCAGACCGGGTGCCCCCGCTGTAGATTCAGGGTCTCCTCTGCCCCCGTTTCCTCTCCTCCTGGGGAAAGTGTGGCTTCAGCCATGGGACCTAGAGGCGCGGGCACAGAAGTGCTCTGTGGGCTGTGAGGGAGGCGGCGGTGTGCACACACTGGGGCCTCTCGGGTGCCGGGGCTCTGAGGACGTGTGCAGGAATCTGGGGGGCCCGCCCTGCCCTCGGGGTCCCCCCGGGCTAGAAAGGGAGGTAAACAGGCACTTGCTGCGTTCCAGGAGAATCTGAGGTCAGCCTGCCCGGGTCAGGCACCCTGCGCCAGGGCTGGGGCGGGCGGCCTCCAGGAGGGCCTGCGGGGCTGTGAACTTGAGGGAGGCCTCCTCCCTGCCTGGGTGGCCTGAGTGCCATGCACCTGACCCCCGCCCCTCCCCATGACCTCGGCAGGACGATGACGACGGGGAAGGGGACACCGGCTCTCCGGTGGGGCCTCACGGAGCCCATGTGCCGGCCCCCAAGCAGAGGTCACGGCTGGCCACCCGGTTCCAGGTGACGGCCCACTGGCTGCTGGTGGCGGCCGGGCGGACCCTGGCCATCCTGCTGCTGGCGCTGGCAGGTACCCTCTGGGCGAGGAGCAGGGGCCCCAGCACCAACCCGCTTGTGGGGGGAGGGGTCTCGCCGGGCAGGCCAGGCATGGCCCTGACGCCTCTACCCTGCCCTGCAGGCATCGCCCACCCCTCGGCCTTCTCCAGCTTCTACTTCCTGGTCTTCCTGGCCATCTGCACCTGGTGGGCTTGCCACTTCCCCATCAGCCCCCTGGGCTTCAGCACACTCTGCGTCATGGTGGGCTGCTTCGGAGCCGGCCACCTCATCTGCATCTACTGCTACCAGACGCCCTTCGCCCAGGCCATGCTCCCCCCTGCCGGCATCTGGGCCAGGTGGGGCTCCCCTGCGCCGGCCCCGTTGCCTGCCCTGGCCCGGCCCCGGCTGCCCACTCCCCGGCTCAGCTGCTCACCTCCTCTGGGCAGGGTGCTGGGTCTCAAGGCGCTGGTGGTCTATAGCAACTGCTCCAGTCCCAACGCGCTGGCCCTCGACACCAGCCACGACTGGCCGGTCTACGTGAGCCCCGGTGTCCTGCTGCTGCTCTACTACACGGTGGCCTCGCTCCTGAAGCTGCGCCCGCGCCCGCCTCCGGGCCAGGTGAGGCCTGGGCCCGTGTCCTCCCCGCTCGGGCAGCTCGCGGGCTGGGAGCTGAGTGGGGCTCTGGTGTTCGCAGAGGAAGGCGGCGGCCGGGGGCGATGACCAGCAGGAGGTGGAGCTGACGCAGGCGGACCAGTGGCCCCAGGGCCAGCGCAGGGCTGGAGCCGCCGAGGAGGAGGGGGCTGCCCAGGTAAGGAGCCACGCGGCGCCGCGCCACCACCGGAGTCTGCCTGCCCACGGGCTTGGCTCACCGGGTCGCCCGCCGCTGCCCTCTGCAGCGCGCGCCACCCACGACCACGGGGCCTGAGTGGGAGACCGACAACTGCACCGTGCACGACCTGACCGGCCACAGCCCCGTCCTGCAGCGCCCCCGTGAGTGCCAACGCTGCCCCCGCTGACCAGGGACACCACCTTCTGCAGGCATGCTGGTGCTGCCCCCTGGTGGCCACCAGATGGTCTTCCCTGCTGACCTCTCCAGCTGTGCCGTCTGGGGGCCAGGACAGGGGCGGGCAGCTGCCTGAGACCTTGCCTCCCGGTTCCCAGAGGGCTGGACTGTCCCCCCCCACCCCTACCCCCACCCCCACCCCCGGGCTGGGCCTATGGCCCAGGCTGCCGGCTTCTCTTGGCCGGCTGTGCCTAGCAGCCCTGTGTCCACAGTGGCTCCATGGGGAGGGCGGGGCATTTTTCTGGGCACTTCTCTCTTTCCCCTGAGGCTGGCTTCCCATTTTGCATGAAGCAGGAGGCGAAATGGTGGCCTCTGCAGCTGCCCCGGGCGATGTGCCTGTGCACAGAGCTGGACGGGACTTGGGGCCGTCTCGTCTGTCCTTTCAGGCTTGGAAACCAAGATGTGGCGTGGGGCGAGGGCTGGCCCAGGGTCCCATGGCACGCCAGGGACAGTGTCAGGAGCCCACTGCAGGCCGTCTGCCGAACATGCCCCGTCCTCCCCACGGGCCCCTGGCCAAGTTTTAGGGCCGAGTCTGCTGCGGGGGAGGGGCTCCGGCCTGTTGGTGTTGGAGCTGCCCCCGCTGGGGTCCGGCTCTCTGGTGACCTCTGTCCCCTACCCTTCAGTGCACCCCAGGCCATCTGAGCCCAGAGAGAGGTCTCCACTGCACGGCCTGGGCCATCTGATCATGGACCAGAGCTACGTGTGTGCCCTCATCGCCATGATGGTAAGGAGCAGCCGGCCCAGGCAGGCCCGTCCGGGCGGCCTCCGCCTGCTGCTTCCCTCGCGGCGTTCCGGGAGGCAGACGGCGGCCTGGATGCCTTTTGCCAGAAAGGCTGTGGCTTGCGTGCGTGCGTGTGCACGCTTTATGGGTGGTGGGCGGGTGTGTTTGGGACCACGTGTCCGGCCTCAGATGTGGGGCGGGGCGGGGCCGGGGCGCGCGTGCCCCCGCCCACCGCCCCGCCGCGCAGGTGTGGAGCATCACCTACCACAGCTGGCTGACCTTCGTGCTGCTGCTCTGGGCCTGCCTCATCTGGACGGTGCGCAGCCGCCACCAGCTGGCCATGCTCTGCTCGCCCTTCCTCCTGCTCTACGGGCTGGCGCTGTGCGGTCTGCGCTACGTGTGGGCCATGGACCTGCGCCCCGAGCTGCCCGCCACGCTGGGCCCGGTCAGCCTGCGGCAGCTGGGGCTGGAGCACACCCGCTACCCCTGCCTGGACCTCGGTGCCATGGTGAGCACGGGCAGGGCCGCGGGGCGGTGCCGCGTTCGCGGCCCGCAGTCCCCACAGGGTCCAGTCAGGCGCCCCGGAGCGGTGGCTGAATAAGCGCCGACTGAACGAACGGTGTCATCGGGGTGCCGCCCCTGGGTCCCTGACGCGGTTCCCCTAGTGTCAGCTGCCCCCTGGGTGTCAGGGGGTCTCTGTGCCCCCACTGCGTCCCCGACGAGAGCGTGTCTTGTCCGGACATCTAGGTTGGGTCGTATCTCCCCATGAGAGCTGTGTGTGCACGCGTGTGTGTGAGGTTGTGTGGGCATGAGTGTGCAAGCTTGTGTCCACACGCCTTTGCGACACGGTCAGTCCGCACCTGCGGGGAGGGAGGGTGGCGTGAAGGGGCTGCCCCGCGGCCCGGGGCTCCGTGGGCTGGGCCCTGGCTGGGCGTCCTGGCCCCTGGTGACACGGCCCACCCCCCCACCCCCAGCTGCTTTTCACCCTGACCTTCTGGCTCCTGGTGCGTCAGTTCGTCAAGGAGAAGCTGCTGAAGAAGGCGAAGAAGAGCGCTGCCGGCCTGCTGGGGGTCACCGTGGGGGTCAGCGTGGCCGACCCGGGTGAGGGGCCCGCTGGGGGTCAGCGTGGGGGTCGGCGTGGCCGGCCCGGGTGAGGGGCCCGCTGGGGGTCAGCGTGGGGGTCGGCGTGGCCGGCCCGGGTGAGGGGCAGGGGGGCAGTCAGGGGACAGCGACCCCTACCCCCGCCAGCCCGGAAGCCAAGCCTTAGCTGCCCCCGTGGCCCGGCCCGCAGAGCCCGCACGGCAGCGCACGCTGCTCCGGAGCCTGGGCGCGCTGCTCGAGGGCCTGCACGCCAAGTACTGGATCTTCGTGTGCGCCGCCATGTTCGTCGTGGTCAGCTTCGCCGGCCGCCTCGTGGTCTACAAGATCGTGTACATGCTCCTCTTCCTGCTGTGCCTCATGCTCTTCCAGGTGCCAGCGGTGGGGGGGGCGCCCCAGGCCGGGAGGGGGGGCGGGGCGGGGGCGCCCCAGGCCGGTCCTCACCGCGCGGCCCGGCAGGTCTACTACAGCCTGTGGAGGAAGCTGCTCAAGGCGTTCTGGTGGCTGGTGGTGGCCTACACCATGCTGGTGCTCAGTGCCGTCTACACCTTCCAGTTCCAGGACTTCCCTGCGCACTGGCGCAACCTGACGGGCCTCACGGACGAGCAGTGGGTGTCG
>PJEM01021751.1:0-10606 GCA_004023845.1 Helogale parvula | reverse complement strand
ATCTTTATTCTGTCTGTCATAATGATCATGAAAGAACAGGTGTCAAAGAGAGAAAAGCAGCAAAATAATGTCCAGACTCTCACCTTCCAAACACGATCGCTCTCTGATGGTTTGGTACATTTCCACTTAGACTTTAAAAGCGTAGTTACCTTCATACTTCACATAAAATGTGTGCATTCTGCTTTTGTTCACCGAACATCACCTCATCAACCTTTCCATGCTAAAATATATTTTTCAAAATGTCATTTAAAATGGCTGTGTAATATTCTATGGAGTGGATACAGCATTGTTAACTTAACCACTCCCTTCGAGTTGGATACCCTGGCAATTTCATTTTAAAAAACCCATTATAAATAACATCCCGATGAACCTCTTTGTATGTAAGTCTGTTTGAGTTGCAGGTGGATTCCCAGGCCTTAAGAGCATGACCATTTTTCCCGCACTTGACACCTCCTGCCAAATTGCTTTCCGGAAGGGTGGCAGCAATTTCCGTTCCGACAGTGCGTGCGGGCACCGATGTGTATTTCACTGCGCTCTCACCAGCGTTCAGTGGGACCTTAAAATATTTGTTGCTCATTTGATGCGCAGAAAAAAGACTCACGGAGTCGTCTCAGTGCTATGCCCCTGGGCTTTATCAAGAGGAACAAAACCAAACAGGTCACTGCAAAGCTTTGTTAATGACCCAGTAACTCAACGCACAGGAACTTATCTTAAAGAAATAGCCAGACAGGTAGGCAAAAAAAATGCACTCAAAGCTGTGTGTTCTTTGTGAGAGCCAAATGTGAAAACAACCTAAATGTGAAGAATAGAGGCTGGGTGACCTTGGGGAAGTCACTGTGTCTGTTTCCTATAGTTTTCATTTCTAATCACCCTTGCCCTATTGTTAATCATTCATTCATTCATTCATTCGTCTCATACACCGACTAGACTCTGCTGAGAGCCGGGGACATGGCGACGAACAGAACAGTGGGAAACTGCCTGCGCTAAGGAAGCTTACAACCTTGTCTAGCAGACTGGCCCACCTCGCCGCCGAAGGGTCTCTTTGGCTCTGTTTTGCCTTTTAAAGAAAAAGGAGGGGGCGGAAGCGTTGGAGCAGATGCCATCTGTGCCCTCCCAAAGCCAGTTTCTAGGTCTCCAGTTAATGTACTTCTCATTCCCCTCGTTTGTCTGAAATCTCCTTGGGGAGTGGAGCCGCTCTCCCATCGGCACAGCAGGTGCGCCCTCCTCTTTCCGGTGGCGGCACTGTGACCAGGCCTGGTGTCTCCCCGACTCGTGAAAAACAGTCTCAGGACGTTTTCTGGGGTTTCCAGGGAGAAGGTGGTCCCTTGATCCTGGGCCCGGTTAGCTGGGAGGCATGAGGCCCGGAGCAGCGGTGACCGTTTGCGGCACTCAGAGCTGCTGCACACGCGGGGCAATCTGTACTCGGCACAAATTCCGCCAGTGCTTCTCTTGCCAAGCCTTATGTCCTGGATACAAGACCGTGTCAGCCAGATGGAAGGGACGCCTTTTTGAAATTTATCCACCCAGAGTTAGCTCTTTGTAATTTGCCCAGTCCGGGGGCGTCTCTTTGTCGTTGTTTTATAATTCTCCCTTGAGGCACCTGGAGACCCTGCCATATAGAGAAGACGCCGCCTGAGAACAAAGGCGACACAGAGGAAAGCGAAGGGGAGAAACCGAGGGACATGTTCCCGCAATGTTTGGGTGCCTGATCCCGCCATTCCTGATGCTGATGCCAGTCCTAAGCTTTTCGGCTACATGAACCAAGAAATGTACAGTCTTCCCCCCGCGATCCCCCCCTTTTTTTTTTACTTAAACCGGTTTTCACCGGGGTTCTGTTACTCCCAAGTGTAACAGAACTGACAGATACCCTGAGGGATGCTTGCTAACTCTATCTTGTCCTACTGCTCAGCACTCTCTCATGTCCCCTCTATGGGCTGTCTGCTTACTTAACTCTAAAATGAAAGAAATGAATCAGCAGTGCTTCCTAGTTCAATGCTGATTATGTATGCGTGATTTTAGAGGAATCTTGTTACGGGAAGTAGGGAAGGTTGAGTTTATTGACCCCCATTCCACAGCTGTGATAATGGCAGTTGGGAGCAATTAAGTGATTTGTTCGAAGTCACATAAAACAAGAACGCAGAGCTGCTGGGATCTGGACACTGAGCTGTCTGGCTCCAAGTCCTGTGCTCCAGTGACAGGTGGGGAAGCTGTGATCCGTACAGAGAAAGCAACTTTAAAATCACAGGCAATGGAAAGAGGGGCAATTAGTGGCAGGCTCTCCTGATTTCCACCTGGTGCTTTTCCCTCTGCATTGTGCCACCTCTTGGCTGAGAGTGGCCAGAAAAGCATTTTGGGAAAAAAAAGTCAATATATGTTTCCCCATAGGACTGGCGAAACCGCGCTGCTGTATTATGTGTTGATGGGGACGTGGGGAAATGGGCTCTCGGTCCCATGGCTGCAGAAACGAAAACCCGTATACCTGCATGACGGCCACCACCTTGTCATGGCTTCCTCATGTGCGCAGGGTACCTTCTCCTGCCTTTAAACTTTGTGTGTGGTCACATGACTTGCTGTGGCCAAGGAAGTGTGGGTGAAAACGACCGTGTGCCAATTCGGGGTCTAGGACTGAAGGGGCCTAGCATGTGGCCGGTTAGTCCTCCGGGTCTCTGCTCTGGCCACCAGAGGCTTTCCGCAGTAGCCGACCATCCCTCTGCCTGAGCCCCAGAATGGAGCCCCTGGAGCAGGTCGGAGCCTGCCAGACCTGTGGCCCATGGCTGGCAGCTCTGACAAACCACACTTGATGAGCCAGCGCACAGGCCGTAACACATGACTATTATTTGAAGTTGCTGCGTTTTTGGTACTCATTATTTAGCCATAGTTGAGAGTTACAGGAGATGTTTACAATTTTTTTAATGCTTTTTTTAAATTTATTTTTGAGAGACGGAGAGAGACAGCGTGAGGAGGGGAGGGGCAGAGAGAGAGGGAGACACAGAACGTGAAGACAGGCTCCAGGTTCTGAGCTAGCGGTCAGCACAGAGCCTGACGCGGGGCTCGAACCCATGAACCGTGTGATCATGACCTGATCCGAAGTCGGACACTCAACCCCCTGAGCCACCCAGGCGCCCCAGGAGATGTTTATTAAAATGAAAAGGAACCCGCCCACACGACCTGTGATTCCACCTGTCCTTGCTGACCCTAAGGAAACAGACATTTACCCAAGGGCCTCTGCACAAAGATGTTCACAGCAATGTTGCGTTTCAGAGCAAAGAAACAAACGAAAAAACCCCCGAATGTCCAGCAGCAGGAGAACGGATAAATAAACATGAGCTTTCTGGAATACCATTGCAGTTTTTAAAAGAAATGGTACAGAGCTATTTAAGTAAATCTGGATAGATTTCCAAGACATATTGTTGAGTTAAAAAAGCAAGCGGCAGAACAATATGTACAGTATGATCCCATTTATGTTAAAACACACTCACACGCTTGCTCAAAACAATACTACTCATTTACTATACAATACTATGCATGTACTATATCACTAGACATATATACACACACTTTTAGACCGAGATCTGGAAGGACCCACCATGATAATAGTAGTTACTTCCTGAGAAGACACCTCATTTGGAAAGAGGTGCGCAAAGGGGTCTTCAGCTCTGTCTGTAACACTGTCTTTAAGAAGTGAAGACAATCTATCGGCTTGTACAGCTGAAAACTACTTTCTTACAAGGGAAGAAATATATGTGAGCATGTGTACACGCTTACTACGGATAAAAACCCAAGCTTTTAATCTAAATGTCCTTGAGAGGCACACACACCTGAGTTCAAGTGCTGTCTCTGCCACCGGCTCACGTAAGTCACTCTACCACTCTGAGCTTCTGTTTTCCCGTATGTAACCGGGATGCTGATTTATATTTAGTACGATTGTCATGAAGAGTAAATAATATTGTATGTAAAGTCCCGAGAATAGTGTCCGACGGAGAGTGTTCGTTCAATTAGATGTTAATTCTCTTCCATTCCCAGCCCCATCCAATTCTAACCTTGTTTCTAACCCAAGGGTCAGACTGTGATAAAGGCTTTGGGGGAACCTCCTCAGAATTTATCCCCTCGGTGGTAAGTAGAATAATGGCTCCCCCAAAATGTCCTAATCCGCAGAACTGTGACTAGGTCAGGTCCGATGGTGAAAGCGAACAAAGCTTGCTCTTGGCTGACTTGACGACAAGGAGGGCAGCGTGGATTATCTAGGGGGGTCCGATGCAATCATGAGGTCAGATTTCCACCGGGCGGGGAGAGCCTGCGTGAACACGAAGCCAATTGGAGGAACTCAGAGGGCTCAGAAATTCAAAGAGACACATTCCTGGTAACGTCCTGGGAGCGCCTGGATCATGTGTGAAGTTTGGGGCTAGCCATGACTTTTCATTACAGGTGCCCCTTGGACAGCGAGGGAGGCGGGGCGCTGACCCCATCCCCCGCGTGGTTGAAAATCTCTAGCTAACTTCTGAGTCCCCCAAACCTGAACCGCTAATAGCCTCCTGTGGACCAGAAGCCTTACCAATAACATATAATCAATGAACACATATGTTGTATATGTATCAAACACTGTATTCTTACGCTAAAGCTACGGAAAGAAAATGCTATTAAGAAAATCATAAAATATATTTACAACACTGTACTGTATTTATTTAAAAAAAAAAGCTTGTAAATGAACCTGCACATCAAACCCATTGTTCAAGAGTCAACTGTAAAGGAGACAATGACCACTCCCCTTTTTCCGGCCAATTTGAGTTGGAGTTTTTTTGGCTGCAAGTGAAATAGTCCTGTTGAGAATCCGATGAGCTAGAAACTCATTCCCTAGAGAGGAACCCATGCAGACAAACCTTTGTGTACAATTGCAGGGAAACTTTTGACCCCCTGAAGTCAGGCCCCGGGTTACGAAGTCCGGCTCTGTTCTAAACATATCGCTGCCAGCAGGCATCAAAGAGAAGGAGAGAAGAGAGAAAGTCTTCAGGGAGCGCAGGATCCCTCCTTCTATTTCTGTAGAGGAGCTTTGATATGGGTCATGGATGAGTGATTGGATCAAGGAATAAAAGATGGGCGCTCTCTGTGGAAGATGCAAAAACGGTCTTAGGGAGCCCTCCGCTCGGCTTCCTTGAGGAAATCTCGGCCTCTCTTTTAGGATCTGCTGGAGGGAGGGTGTAAAACGGGGGGGCGGGGAATTCGGCATCTCTTGGCTCTCCTTCCCGGATTCTGTCCTCTTCTATCTTCCCACACTTGGGACAGCTGAAGATCAGAGCAGTACAGTGAATCGCCCAAGATACATGGCAAATGTGTAAAGTTTTTGAATTTTGGCCTAGTTAGCTCTTTTATAGATAAAGAGCCTTTCCAAGGCGTCCCTTCCTTTTTACAAGAGAAAAGAAACATCTCCCTGTGGTCATGGGGCCTGTGCGTTTGGCCCCTGCCTCCATGCCCTTATTCTGAGCCCTTCTCCCCTTCTCCCTCTCATTCTTTATGCTCCCTCCAGTTATTGTGGCTTTCCTTCTGTCCCTTAAACATGACAAATGTGTCCCTGCCTCTTCCTTCTGCCTGGAGCCATACTGGGTAACCCACGAGGCAGACCACATACATGTTCAAGGACCAGCAAAGTATGGGCTTTCCGAAGATTATTTTGGAAAAAATGAAATATTGCAATGAAGCCATTATGGGAAAAAAACAGAACATGGATTCCCTTATGTTGATTTTATTATTTGGTATTTTTAAAAATGAATACTGGCCTATAATTTTCTTTTCTCATAGTCGCCCTGTCAGGTATTGGTCTCAAAGTCAGATCAGCCTCACAAAATGAGCTGGGGAGTGATCATTCTCCTAGTCTCTGGAAGAGGGTGTGTGATATTAGAATTATTTCTTCCTTAAATGTTTAGCAGAACTTGCCAGTGACAATGTCCAGACCCAGAATTTTCTTTGTGGTTAATTTTTTTTTCAGTTACTAACTCATTTGTTTAAATGGTTTGAGAACTAACCAAATGCTATGTTTCTTCTTGGGTAATTTTTGGTAGGTTATAGTTCTAGGGAAAATGTATTGATATTGTTATTCTTAATACCCAATTTTTACCTTGTTAATATCTGTAGCAATGTACCCTTTTTAATTCTTGATACTGGTTAGTTGTACTTATTCTCTATTTTCTTTATTTTTTAAAAATGTTTTATTTATTTTTGAAGGAAAGAGCATGAGCCAGGGAGGGTCATGGGGCAGAGGACCGGAAGCAGGCCCTGCACTGACAGCAGTGAGCCCAGTGGAGGGCTTGAACTCATGAACCATGAGATCATGACCCTGAGAGATCATGACCTGATCTGAAGTCCGACACTCAACTGACTAAGCCACCCAGGTGTCCCATATTTTATCTATTTCTTTTAGAGTTTATCCTAGAAAGTGAAACTTACAAACTAACTTAAAAAACGGAAATGAATCGATATGAGTAGGATATAGTCAATAATGTTATAAAACCTGTATGGGGACAGACAGTAACTAAGTTATCATGGGGATCATTTCATAATGTATAAAAATCCTGGGGGCGCGTGGGTGGCTCAGTTGGTTAAGCGTCCGACTTCGGCTCAGGTCGCAATCTCACAGTCTGTGAGTCCGAGCCCGGCATCGGGCTCTGTGCTGACAGCTCAGAGCCTGGAGCCTCCTTCTGATTCTGTGTCTCCCTCTCTCTCTGCCCCTCCCCTGCTCACACTCTCTCTGTCTCTCAAAAATGAATCAATGTTGAAAAAGAAAAAATAATTGAAAAAAAATCCTGAATCACTATGATGTACACCCGAAACTAACAGGATATTGCATATCAATTGTATTTCAATAACAAAAATTAATCAACACCCCAAAAATATTAATCAACACCTATACCTACCTCTTTGACAATACAAGGACTTTAGAATATATGAACACCATACAGCGCTCCCCCAGCACGTGTTTTTATTACGTGTTTGTATTCTTTCTTTAATGTACAAGATATTATTATTGCTGTTATCGTTTGACACAGCCAAATTCTGTTCAGATTTATTCACATATTTATCACTTTCTCTGCTTTTTATTTCTCCTTGCATCTCAGATATTCCATCTGGGATCACTTTTTTTCCCTGCCTAAATTGGAGTCCTCAGAATATTTTTTCCCAAGGATCTGCTGGTGGTGGTAAAACTCTCTTCACTTTTTGAAATCCCAAAATGTATTTTGATCTCATTCTTGAAATTTATTTTTCACTGGGTATAAAATTGGCAGCTATTTTCTATCAGCACATTGAGTCTATTCTGGTTTCCATTGTTATTTTTAAGTCAGTTGTTATGTATTGATCTTTTGAAGGGCATCTCTTCTCTGTTATTGAGGTCCTTTGCCGCTGGTGTAGTCCTCAAATATGTAAGAATGTTTCTGAGCGTGGATTTCTTTCTATTTACCTTGCTTGTTACTCACTGGGCTTCTTGAATCTTTCAGTTAAGAGTTTCTCACCAATTTTGGAAAACTTGAAAAATCCACCATTATTTCTTTAACTATTCCTTTTGCCACATTCCCACCCTCTTTGGGGGACCCAGAATAAGTGCCCAGGTACGACCTTCTCGCCCATGCTCCGGGTCTCAACTTCTCTTATGTGGTTCCTGCCCCGTCTCTTCGTGGTGTGTTGTGGGTAATTTTGTGTGACCTTTGTTCCAGGTCACTATTTCTCTACCCAGTTGTTGCTTTTAATTTTAAATCTATTCACTAAGTTTTAAGTTGCTATTAGTTTTGCCATTTTCAAAGCATCCAGGTGATATTTTATAGTTTCTTGGCCCCAGCAAGAAACAACGGCAATCTTAGATTTTTATATAAACAAACCATATTGGCTGATATTTCCAGTATCACAAGTATTAGTTATTGCGTTTCTAGTGCCTCTTACTTCTACTGGTTTTTGCTCCTGGCACTTTTTCTACTTGTTGATGTCTGACTTGTGCTCCTCACTTTCCTTGAAAATATGTTTACCAGAATGATTTGAGGCCTTTCTTGAAGGTTCTTTTCAACAGAGAAAACTTCCTGTGTCTACTATTATAGAGTTTAAAAACACTGCTATTCGGAGACTAAGTTAAATTCACAATCTGAGGCCACGACTGCCACTTCACAAACCAGGGTCAATGTGCTTCCAGTCTCCCTCCCCTCCCCGCGGGGAAGGCCATGGCTTTCGCAGTTTGCTGTGGACTCCCCACCTTGGTGGGGCCTGAACTTTTTTTTATTGTTCTCATCTAAGAGGCTATCCAAATAAAAGTTCAAATTTGCCAGGACTATAGAATTTCCTCCGGGCAGAAGTACTCTGATTACTTCTCTGGGTTCTTGATTTCCCTTCAGTGAAGGCCTGATAAATCTTGTGACACCTGCGGTGTTTGTAAGACTTAAAAAAAAATTTTTTTTAGCCAATACGTTTAGTTGTTGCAGTGGGAGGGTTGATCGGAATAACCTAGCCTGCTATTATCAACAACTTCAATTATTCTGTCCTCTTAACTTTGGTTAGTTTTTCTTCTTGGCTCTTGGAGCACTTGTGTGGCTCAGTCTGTTGGGTGTCCAGCTTCAGCTCAGGTCATGATCTTTCAGTTCTGTGGGTTCGAGTCCCATGTCAGGCTCTGTGCTGACAGCTCAGAGCCTGGAGCCTGCTTCGGATTCTGTCTCTCCCTCTCTCTCTGCCTGTCCCCCACTCACACTCTGTCCCTCTCTCAAAAATAAACATTAAATAAATTTTTTTAATGTTTTCTTCTTGGCTCTTAATACTTTCATATTATACAAATAAATAAATATATGTCTTTGTCTCCCGACTAGGTTGAAAGCTCCATGGGTGCGTGTACTACGTCTCGTTCACTTCTGTGTCCCCAGCATCCAGAATAGCGTCTGGCGTATAATGTGTATTCAATATATGGTGAATGAATGAATAAAGGAATGAATGAATGAAAAAAGCGATTTTGCCACCTCCTTGTGCTGTCTCTACAGCGGGCCAAAGCGAGACAACTGGGGGGACTCAGAAACATGGTCACCACTCTAGAATCTGTGTGGAGATGGTTCAGGACGCAATCCCGAATCAAGGTCACAACTTCCAAAGCGCAGAAGGAAGCCGGCTCCAGGCTCCGTGGTCTCCAGCCCTTGCCAGGGTGAGGGGTCCGGCCGGGGAGGGGGTCTCAGTTGGGATCCACAGGTTGTGGTGGCCCTTTGAGCCTCCGTCATTTTGTTCGCTTCTCCTGTCTTTGCTATTTGCCTGTCGCCTTTGCCTCTTGCTGAGTCTCCGGTGACAGAACCCTCGCTTTCTCCTGCTTTGCTCTGGTCTCTCTGTTCATCTCTAGGACTTGGTCTCTGTCTCGCTGTCCCTGTCTTCCCGTTGTCCCTTGGTCACGTTCTCCTTCTCTCTCCTCCTCTATCAGATGCGATGCCAGATCTTTTCTGGACTCTGCCCGCAGCCCTACCTCCTAGCCAGGACGCCCGCCACGCCACCCCCCTCTGGGTCACCAATCCCTGGCTCCGCCCCACGCCCCTTTCATGTCTGTATACCTTCAATGTTTCTGCACTCCATTTCCGTCTCCACCCCCTTTGTCTCGGTCCCTTCTGTCACCATCCTTTCTGCCTGTTTCTTCATCTGTCCCACTGTCACGGAGTTTGCTGTCACTTGCACTGTGGCACTGTCACCGTTATTGCCATGCTCTGCGTTTGTGCACTGTTGCTGTCTCCTCTGTCTCTGACACCCCGGACCCTGTCCCCTTCCATTCTGAATCCTCCAACCCTGCCCCCCACTCTGCTTCCCTGTCCTCTGTTTCTGTCATGGGCCCCTCTCTGCCTCCGAAGCCTCCAGCTCTGTCTCTGTCGCCTCCATGCTGTTCCCTCTAGTACTCTGCCACTTCCTCTCTGTCCCCTCCGTGAACTGGTGTGCCCCTTATCTAATGTTGTTTTCTGTATCTCTGACATTGTTATCGTGATCTCCGCCCCCTCTGCCTGCGAGAGTCCTCTCTTGCCTCTGTCACTATGGCCTCCAACTTCGTCTCTGGCACCTTCTCTATTTTTGTCACCTTTCCCTATATTACTTCTGTCTGTTATCTCCTTTTCTCTCTGTGTGTGTCACTGTCCTCTCTCTTTGTCACCTGAGTGTGTCTTCCCTGTCTCTATGATTGTCACCTTCTCCATAGCTGCCACTGCCCCCTTATCTCTTTCCTCTCCATCACTGTCCCTTTGGTCTTTGTCCCTTCTGTCACTGTCCTCTTTCTCGCTCTCCCGGACACCGTTCTCTGTCTCTATTACTGTCCTCTTGGTCTCTCTCCTTTCTCAGGCTCCCCGTCTCTGTCCAGACCCCCGGGGGGCCTTGTCTCGTTCCCCTCTGATCTCTCTGATCTCTCATCTCTCTGTCTCCGTCTCCATCTCCTCTACAGCGTTCACCGCTGTCTGGCTCACCGTCTGCTGTCTGTGCCCCTTTCCCTCGTCGCCCCTGGCCACCCCTTCGGGTGACTCCACTTCTGAGACGGTCCCCTCTGCCGTCTTCTCGAACCCTGTCCTTCTCTGCCGCTGTCCCCGGGCCCTGCGTGAGACCACGGGCTCTACTTCGTCTCTGTAACACC
>PJEM01021750.1:0-10603 GCA_004023845.1 Helogale parvula | reverse complement strand
GAATAATATGATTTTATTACTGTCAAATGCATGTACAAGGTGTCCCCTTCAATGTGACCTGCAGTATAAAATTATAGCTTTTACCCTGGAAATTGCAAAGACAATAGTGTCTTGTCAAACTTACATGCATAGGGTTAAAATTTTTTAAAACTTATCCAGAAGAAAAACAAATCTTTTAGTCCATTTTGGAACATACAGCTTATCTGAAATGAGGCTCTTAATATATAAAAGAATGTATAGATTTTTCATAAAGTAGTTAATCATTTATAAAACACCAATGAAGAAATAATTCCCAGATGAAATCTAAATAAATGTAACTATATGATATTTAGCAGAAGTTGATGAGAAAACATTTTAAATCGGTGAAGTTAAGGGATGGAAGAGATGGCAAGAGAGGAAGTTGTTATTAAAACCTCTACAAAAAAAAGATATTTCTGTATTAAAATATATATGCGAGGTAGATAACCAGTTTCTCTGGGGCTTTTGGCTCAAGACACATTTATATGAATGGCACATCCAAAGTTCATTCCAACCTGTAATTCTGTAAAATTTACAAGAGAGAACTAAAAATGTATCATTAGTACTAGTTCCAAATGTCATAATTTATAGAACTCTAAACTCTAAGCAATATTAAAAGCAGCATTAAATAGTTTGGTTTATGTCATTCAGTGAGTTCTTTCTTTACATGATCATGGTTAATTCTTTCCCTAAAAATTAGTTCAAATTCTCTATTTAAAAAAAAGTTCAGGGGCACCTGGGTGGCTCCGTAGGTTAAGTGTCCAACTCTGGCTTAGGTCATGATCTCATGGTTTGTGGGCTCGAGCCCCATGTCGGGCTCTGTGCCGACAGCTCAGAGCCTGGAGCCTGCTTCAGATTCTGTGTCTCCCTCTCTCTCTGCCTCTCCCCTACTCATGCTCTGTTTCTGTCTCAATAATAAATAAACATAAAAAATGTTTTTTAATTCACCAAAACAATGTCAGCAAATCAGGAATTAAGTGAAAAGAAAAATATTTTATGATTTGCAATATTACAAGATTTTCAACTGTTAAGGAGATAACATTGAATATTGCCCATGCTTAACAAATCTTATTTCTATTAAAAAACTCAATTTTAAAAAGTAATACATTTCCTTTTTTTTTTTTTACATTATTTGAATCATATGCACTTAGAAAAGTGAGATAATGCTTTAGTGGCACTATTAGGAGAAAAATGTCTTCAAAAATGCTGAACTAGTCTAAACACTAAAACTGTCACTTTATAGTGAGGGTTTGTGTTAATGGATAACTTAATTATCTAACTTAAAGAAAAATCTTATCTACCAAATATCAGTTGAAACATTTAACCACCCAAAATGAGACAAATATACTTTAATTTTCATGTTATTTAGACAGTCATTGATAAATATTAATTTCTGATATATTAATCAATTATAAACCTATGTTTTAATGGGTTTTTTAAATGTTTATTTTTGAGAAAGAGATAGAGCATGAGTGGGGGAGGGGCAGAGCGAGAGAGGGAGACATGGAAATTAAGCAGGCTCCAGATTCCCAGCTGTCAGCACAGAACCTGACATGGGGCTTAAACTCATTACCCATGAGATTATAACCTGAGAAGAAGTCAGATGCTTAACCCACTGAGCCATCCAGGCACCCCTAAACATATGCTTTTATGTAGTTTCATGTTAACCCTAGAAAAGTCTAAAGATATCTATGTTGCCTTTTTTCTTAATAATAAAATTCTGAAATTTTCTATTCCTAGGTGCATTGGAATCAGGATACTTTTGTTAACTTTTTTAAAAGAGTTTCAATGCATTATTAAAGTAAATTTCAACTACTGGCCTACAGTTCTAGGTGCTAGGGTTATAGCGCCCTACTGTACTGTACTGTAGAAGATTTCAAAACGTTAGAATCTCATCAACTACTAGGGCAAAATAAATCAGTAGTCATAATTTTTTTTCAGCTACATGATTTATTTTTCTTTTGTGAAGTGGTCAGAACTATTTCCTCTGCTATTCTGAAAGTGTTGGGTTATGGCCTGAGCCTGGGGCAAAGGCAGCAGAGAGAGTTCTTAAGGCAAACACTTTCTGGAAGATTCTGGAAAAGTAAGCCTTAGGGTAGATTCAACTGACAATTATCTTCCTTATAACAGAACACAGAAAAAATATTTCTGTGTCTTGAAGAAAAATGTTCTCAAAGGAGATGAACTTTGAACAAGATTCCTAAAGGACTATAGAATTCAGTTAAGTAGAAAAGAATGTGGAAAGCTAATCTAAATGGGAAAATATATGAGACATTAAAATATTATAGAAAGAGTAGTTTATAAAACATGGGGGTGCTGAAAAGATGGAATATATGGGAAACAAAATAGGTTAGAGAAGTGATATCATGGACCTATCAGCAAATGAGTGACCTATTTTATTATCTCCTCCAGATTGTGAAGGGCATTCAATTCTAAGAGAATGGTGTTATTCCATGGATTAAAGATAACACAACTTTTGATCACAGAACACATTAGTTAAAAAGAAAAACAAACTAATCATTCACCTTTGTATGCTATCTGTTTTTGAGTAGCAAACTACTCCAACATGTGATGTTTTAAAACATTAAGCAACTTATCTGTTCATGATTTTCTGGTCAGCAGTGTAGGCTAAATTCAGCTAAGTGCTTGTTCATCTATGTTTCCATGATCTATCTAGTTTTACTACATGCTGAGAACTCCTCTAAGAGCTTTCCAATGGTTATAATTCTTCCTAAAAACTCTTACATAGCTATTTTTATTATTATCCTTATTTAGAGCAATGGAAACTGAACATACACATTAGAGACATACTCAAAGTCACAAAAGAAATAATTGATGTAACCTGCCTGTAATTATAGAAAAGTGGGATTTTACCTTTGAATCACAATTAATGGCATTAGAAATGTGTGAAATGGTCCATAGAGAAAATTAAACTGAGGGCTCAGAACAGAATCCTGAAGAATACCAACACAGAAGAGATAAGCAAGGAAGAAATGCCTTTTAACAATGGTTATAAGCCTGGCAGTACTGCAGAGCCCTAAGGAGTTTTAATGAACACATCCCTATGCCTCAGGACACACTAAATATGGCATGGGGTCTCAGAATCTATATTTTCTCATACTAAACAACAATTCTGGTACATCCACTTTACAAACATGCATTTAAGAACTTACAGATAAATAAAAACTGTACATCAATACCTAGAAACTTGGTAGACATTCCAAATTCAGGAAACCAAGAAGAAATATTTCAGGTAAGAGGTGGTTTCTACTATGGTAGGTGACACTTGAGCATTTCAAATTCGAATGAGAAGAAATCAGTAGAGAAAGAATTTGAAGACATGGAAAGGCAAACAGATAGGTGTAGAGTAAGAATCTAGAAAGGCAAGAAAGGGTTAAAACAACACTTGAGAGTTTAGCTTTTAACCAGAGGCAAATTCCCTGGTGTACACAGATGTGGGATATTTGAGAATAGAAGGTGTGAACAAATCAATTTACAACATATGAGAAATAATTGCCCAAGGATACAAAGTGAAACTTATAGAAAGATTTGAAGCCTAGTTTTAGTTAGAGGAGAATATATTTTCTTTGTACTAGTTTGAAAACTTCTAATATTTTCCCCCATCAGCTCCCAGCAATCATTGTATAGGATAGATAATTTAATCCAAGTTCAATGTTCTCCCAGGTATTTTATAATGAAAAGGAAGTGAAACTAATTGACTGATCTTGATCACGGTGGGAACATCAAGTCTAGGCATAAGGAAGGGAGTTGTCAGTGGGTAGCTGGATATATTAGGAGATGTAGGGAGAGGCAAGATTTAGTGATTTTTTTTTAGACCAAAGTATTTCAACACAGAAGAGATCAAGTTTTGCCAAGAACTAATCCCATGACTTTGGGTACAATTTATTCTTCACCGTCACTTCTCGCAGACTAAACTTCTGCAACTTTGTCTCTTTAGCATAAAAATTCAATCAAATGAATACATTCAATCATTCAACTTTTGTGAAATCAAAGCTTTCTCTCTAAGTATTGTCCTCTCACCTGGCAATTTGAGAACTGACACAGACCCACAGCAGTGTTTCCACCTTGTTCCCTGGTGCAATTTTTTCCAATGTCTTTCTTTAACTCTTTTTCTCTCTTCTTACAGTCTAAACACCTGCACACTAATGTTGAAGGACTGTTTATTTAAGTGGACGTTTAACAGAACTCAGCGGAATTTAAAGGGAGGGGATTACTCTCAGTCTTTTCAGTTTCAAAGCCTGGTGCTGCCACTTACACCCATCTGGAGGAGTGTGCACTTTATCTGTTAAACTTCTGCTAAGTTCTCTTTCTACCGACACTACCACTCTCTACTTTCATTCCCTTCTCAATGAATTCTTGTACAGTTGCACACTTCCAAAATTACATATTCTTACTTGTGTCATTCAAATATGTTTTGCTATTACTACATCCATCTGGTTTAATTTTATGCTTGATAAACTTTCATTGACTTTATATATATGTATGCATGTATATCTATATATACATATATAGATATCACTTTTCAAAAAAAATTTTTTTAAGTTTATATAAGCAGCATGAGGCTTGAACTCATGAACTGCAAGATCAGGACCTGAGCCAAATTTAGATACTTAACCAACTGAGCCAACCAGGTGCCCCATGATTTTTCAGAAGTTTTTAAGACCTGTTTAGATTTAGACTGTGAATGGGAACACTATCACGTCTGTCACATTCCTTTGGAAAAGGCAAGTTACAAACCCAACCCAGACTCTAAGAGTAGACTTGATCTCTTGATGTGAGGAGATGCAACAATCACATTAAAAAAGGTTTGATTAATGGAAATGTGGAGTTTGAAGCCAATCTATCACAAGCAGCCATGAAATTTTAACACCATAATATCATTTTAAAATATTTAGAAAATAATCTTTATAGCTACCAAATACTCTTAAGAGTTTAGATAAATGGATTATGATATAGTTAATTATAGGTATAATTAATAAAAAGATTATAATTCAAAATCATCTAGACTATTTAAGTGAAAGTGAAGTGAAATATAAAATCACAGAGCTTTGATAGGGAATGGACCTTCTGGTACTTAAATGGACACAGCTCATTTGAGTTTATTGTCTTTTGTAGGAAGAGTAAAAAAAGAAAGCATAAGTAAACATATATTAGAAAGAGTAAATACAAGTTGGTGTGATATTTTTGCTTTTAAAAAAACATACAAGTAGAATTCTATCTGGCCAGCTGAAAAAATGAATTTAGCAGAAATAATTCAGCAAGGATAATAACCAAATCCCTGTAAAAGGATTTAAATTGACTTTAAAGACATGGGAGCACAATCCACCACTCTTACAATTTTGCATCAAAATGTGTCAAGCAATATGCAGAGAATTGATAAGCAAATGAGTTAAAATAGAAAGCAAATAAAAGTACACATGCTTTTTAAATTCATTCTTATAAAACTAGTCCAAGATAATCATGACCTGAGATCCCTTGGGTACCTTTACATAGGTATATAGGCACTTTGAAAATAAGAGGTTCTGAGTGAGCCAATGATAATCTGATTAGCAGAAAACTATTTCAGTCATGTGATAGTTCACTTGCTTTGAGCTTTAATTCCTGTAAGTTTCCCTCAACAAAATAAAAATATGATACATTTTAAGATTTACGTAAATTAATTTTCTTATCTATTTAAGTAGAGAAATTCTTGATGTAAGTCACATTGTGAATGAAATATAACACTATAGAATAGAGTATCAACTAGAGGAGCTTATATGTTTCATAGGTCAAATAATCTATTACTTTCAGAATTTTTATATATTACTATAATCTTAAGAGAATCTATGCACAACTTAGCTGTGTTCATTCACGGTGTTTATTTGGAGCTTACTCAAAAATAAAATATTGTACCGATCTCAAGATGTGTTTTTGAATGTAGTTTATCCAAATAAGTATCACATTTTGCAACATAAGAGGAAATAAAAAATTGTACAGTATAGTCAAACAATGGACTATTTTTCTTCAATAAAAAGACATAAACTCTTGATATACTCCACAAACAGGTGAAAATTAAAGACATTGGGTTGAATGAAAGAAACTAGAACCAGAAGATTGCATACTGTATACTTCTTAAAATAAGCAAGAGCAAGGGTGTGGTAGATTCTCCTTCACGAGGAGGGGTCCTGGGGAGCCAAGGAGGGAGACACAACAACCGTTCCCAAAGGCTGACAGCCAATGGAAACAGGGACGTTCCCATACCCTGTGAATGGGAATGTGAACAAGGGAGGCTTCTCAATGGAAGTGTGAATGGTCAGGATGAGACTGGGCATCATGAACATCTCCGAAAGAGATGGAGATGGACCGAGAGCTGAGGGCTAATGGCAAACTTTATTAGGAACAGCATCTTATTTTATACCCTCTTTAGAGCATAGTAAATGTTTAGCCAGAACAATAGATACAGATACAGAGTGGGCAGAACAGGAACAGCCTGCAACTGTGTGTGGGTATATCTCTGGTGCTGCAGTTTCTTGACCCACTTGGCTAATGACCAAGAAGGCTCTGTCCTGCACGACTTCCTGGGACTTCACTGCATCCAATGTTCTCAGCATTCTGGGAGCAGAAGTCAGATAAGGATGTTTCATTCACAAGGACAGTGCTAAGAACAGAGGCCCAGTGCTGAGAACTGAAGTCTGATAAGGACAGTTCGTCCTATTTCCCAACACATGGGTTGACAGGAAAGACACAAGGGAAGTTTCTGTGACGGTATAAAGGCTCTAAATCTTAATAAGGGTATAGATTACATTGGCAATGAATATTCCAAATTTCAACTAATAGCACACTTAAGTTTTGTACATTATACTTAATGCATATAAATATGTAATAATAAATAAATTGTAATTCACAATATATAAGTAAACAGTAAAAAATAAATACTGAAATATAAAATAATTGTAAACAAATATTGCTTTCCAGTTATTTACTTTGGTATTCTCTGTCGTATGGGTTAGCAATCTTGAAACTTTTGTATATTATAAGTTTGAGCAAATGAGTAAGCACATTGAAGAAAAGGAGATGCAAATTTCTCATTGTTGGGGACAGGAGCTACAAATAAAATAAGAAACATTAAAATAAACTCTGAGATGTTGAATTGGAATTATGTGAATTCATGGCTTTAAATGTGGATAGTTAAATATATTGATAACTTATAAATAAATATGTAAATATATACATATATTTATATATAAACATATACTATAGACCTTTATATATATAGATAGAGAAAGAGAGAGGGAGAGAGAGAGAGAGATATTAGATAAATAATTGACAAGATATACATATATTTCTGAATTACTCTGTCTGCTAAGACGAACTAGAAGCAATGGTATAGAAGCAACAATGAGTACTCTAGCATGAATATTATGGTTTATAGTAGTCTCTAGAATTAGGAATCTGACTCATTAAAGATTTGGATGATTCCAGAGCTGTGGTGTTAGAAAACATTTTATAAATTAGCAACATCTTTCTATTCTGGAAACTAAGTAGGTGCTAAATAAAATAAAAAGGGCAAGTCAGAAGTTCAGGGAACCAGTTTGAAATGGCTCCTACTGGCCAAGAGGGATAAGTTTTTTGTTTTTGTTTTTAATTTTAGAAACAGAAAGCACAAGAGGGGGAGAGGAGCAGAAGGACAGAGAGAATCTTAAGCAGGCTCCACATTCAGTGTGGAACTCAACATGAGGCTTAATCCCACAACCCTGAAATCATGACCTGATTGGAAATCAAGAATCAGATCTCAACTGATTGAGCCACCTAGGTGTCCCCAGGGATAAGTATTAGCATTGTGATTGTATCAGCTCACATTTTGTAATGTTTAATCCTCTGGTCAGAGGATCAGCAGCATTGTTAGCAATGGGTCCTAGCAATGACAGCAATCAATATAACTGAAATATCAGCAGCTAAAACTGAAATATCAACACTTCCTATTTTATTATTACAATTTTTTATATTAACATGGAACAGTTCTGTTTTCTAACATTCACATGTGCTCTAGTGGTTCAGTCTTCTACTTCACACCAAACAATTAATTATACATATTCAAACTTCAAGCCAACAGGTAACTCTTCATTGCATTATACAATTGCCCAACACCTTTTTAGAAGGAGTCTTATTACAAGAAGAAAAGACTGAAAAGTCCTATGCAAAGTTAATTTCTGGCAGTCTGGCTAAAAATGGCAGAGAATGTGGATTAAGAAGGCTTGGGTTTAGTCTTGGTTCTTTGGTTCTAACACTTTGGAATGTCTTGGAGTATTGGGAAAATCACTTTATCACCAATATTTGTCATTGCTAAATATGTAAACTATATATATATATATATACATATATATATATATATATATACAGACACACACACATACATAGCATATCTCCCTCACAGTTTATCAAAGTTGTTAAAAAGCTTTCTTGACCCCTATGTTATTCTGTTTTATTTCAGTCCTACCTCAAGGCACTGATAAAAATTCTTTGGGATCCAAAAAGGTTTCACCCCTATTCCAAAGTCTTTAACAATATGTATCATTAGAAATTTTATCTCAGGGAAAACACATTGTCTTATTAAAAATAATGTCAAAGGATAATAAGAGCCCAGAGAAAAGCTTTTATTATTAGAGAGTTATGGTCTAAGTGTTTTGATTCTTTGATTTTTTTTTGTTTTTCTTGTGAACACATTACAGATTCTTCATGCAAAATAATTGAATGGAAAAGGAAAATCTTCTCTAAGAAGGTTTTATACAAGAAACCTGAAATGTGTTCAATATATTAAAATTTTAAATTAAAAGAGACAGTCATATTAGATTTCATTAAGGGGATAAATGAATACACAGCCTACACACATATTCCATTGATGCTTCATGTTGAATAGCAAAATAAAATATACTGGGATCTATTCACTTGCCAACAAAACAATAATATGCATTTTGTTATAATCCCCAGTCAAAAAAAGATTTTGCAAATCAAGTTTGCATGCTGAAATGCTATTATATAATGTCCTAAGGTTATATTCCAGTGTTCGAAATAAATACTCAGTATGCTCTCTGTAGGATAATATAAATATAAATAAATGCAAATAAAAATTCCTTACTCTAACTCCACATGTTTACAATGAATCCCAAATGTCCCTTAAAGTTGTAAAAATGTTATGACCTAAAACCAGAATTGGATTTGAGCTTTGTAACTTAAATTTTTTAAATATATACATTACATAAAATGTTAAATTGTGCAAAGATCTTTTTAACTTTAAATTGTAAATTTTATGGACTTATAAACATATATGTAATTCAGTTTATTTTTTTCCTCAGAGTATACATTTTAAGAACAAAGAAATTCACAAAACAGAACTTTTTTAGTTTCCTTCCTTTCACAGTGGATACTATATATACTATACTCATACTGTACTATATATCTCAAATCCTTTATTTACAATTCAGACTTCCAAAAAGCTCTGAAAACTAAAAGTTCTGTTTCAAAGGTTTGAAGTACATTTATTTTGTGGTAAAATATGACCTATACTGACTTAGACTATTCTGGTCTTTTGAAAATCTTATCAACTGTGAATATTCATCATTTTGTTTCAGAAATATTAAAGTGTGTGCTTATAGAGTACTGCCCTCTGGCAGTGTTTCATAATCTATATAATATACATTATCTTTCTTCAACTCTGAAATATTCTGAATAGTAAAACACATTATGCCCCTAAGTTTATAAATAAGGGGCCAAGGACCTGTATAATCCATGCTTTCAATTCAGACTAGTACGGCAGTACTCAGCTAACATGTTAAGAAATAACAGGTAGAAGTAGGATACCCATGCAGTTAGAAACATTTTAAAATATTATCTAGGTAAGTAACCTAGGTAAGAAGAACATTTCTTAAAATTTTTATTTAAATTCTCATCAGCACACAGTGCAATACTGATTTCAGACGTAGAATTCAATGATTCATCACTTACATACAACACCCAGTGCTCATCAGAACAAGTGCCCTCCTTAGGTAAGAACATCTTAAAGTCTACAGCATCTGATAATTCTATCACCTGAAATCCCTTAATTTTCTTTCTATTGCCCTTACTTTTCCTTTGTTTCATTTATATATTCTTTCCATGTTTTGTGCCGCTTAATTTTTATTGTGCCTTGGATATTGTTCATGAAACAACTGTAAATATAATTCGAGGCCTAGAATTGTATTATCTCTCTTTTGAGAGGTTGTTACTTGCATCCAGCAAGCCTCAAGGGAAGCTAGGGATTCTGTTCACTCTTAGTTCCAGCTTGTTTCCCCTTAAGGGATTCCAACTCAAAAACAGGCTTTGCGGGCATGCCTTCTAGTTTTAAAAGACCTCAAACTCCAGTGTTTGCCTCTCTATCACTGAAATGCTGTTAAGAGTGTGATTTGGATTCTTTACTTCATCCAGACTCAAAAATAGCTCTAGAGGAAAAATAGCCCACATTACTCAACTTAACTCTCATCTTCTCTTGGCTCTTGGTTCTATAATTCTTCTACCTTTAAATGTCTAATAACTTCATACATTTCTTTTT
>PJEM01021749.1:0-10608 GCA_004023845.1 Helogale parvula | reverse complement strand
GTGTGCAGAAGCGAGCGGTGAGCGGGTGGGACAGCGACGTGCCCAGCCTTCCTCCAGCCGGGCATGCGCACAGGTGCAGTGGGGGAAAATGGCCATGGTTGCATAGAGTTCAAGGCTCGTCGTGGGTCAACAACTAACCGACGGAAGCATTTTCTAGGACCGCTCAAGTCTGTGTTCACAGGGCTGAAAATCTGTAGCTTCGGTGTTGCTCTCTTGTAACCTTAACCTTCTCCGCAATAAACGCGGGGCAGCCTGGGACGAAACTGCGTTGCAGAGTGGGGCTGGCGCTCTGTGCTGCACGTGCACGCACGCCCTGCCCCCGCACGCCCCGCCCACACACGCACGCGACCGCACGCATCACGCACGCGCGCCCCGCCCACACAGGCACGTGGCCGCACATACCACACGCGCCCCGCCCCCACACGCGCCCGCATGTGTCACTCACGCCCTGCCCACACACGCGACCGCACGCATCACACACGCACGCCCCGCCCCCACACGTGCGCGCGCCCACGCCCGCCCCACCCACACATACACGTGGCCGCACGCATCATGCATGCCCCGCCCACGCACGCGCCCACGCGGCCCCCCGCCCACCCATGCACGTGGCCGCACATATCACGCACACCCCGCCCACACACGCGCCCGCATGTCACGCACGCCCTGCCCACCCATGCACGCGGCCACACGCACGCATCAGACACGCACGCCCCGCCCACACATGCACGCGCTCGTGCACGCCCGCGCACACCTGGATTGCCCGCGGTACTCAACCACCCGCTACACCTGTCCGCAGACGCAGCACTGCCCACGGCGAGAGTGGGCTGCGTCCTGGCCTCCCCACCCCCATGGCCCAGTTCCCTCTCCACCTGCTGAGCTCTGCGAACCGGTGCTGAAGCCGGGGGTGGGGGTTGGGGGTGGCACCACCATCGCACCCCAACCGGAGCCCTGACCGGCTCTAGGGGCCAGGTGTGCGGGGGGAGTGGCCGCGGCTGTGGGACCCAACGGGGACCTCGCTTGGGGACCTCGCCGTGGTCCTGAGCCGCAGCCTCTGGGGAAGGCAACGAACGGCCGCCCGAGAGAGCCGCCCCTCGCCTTTGGGCCCACGATGTGCCAGGGACCCCAGCCCGGCCCTGCCCACCGCAGGACAGCCAAGCAGGGGCTGGGTCGGTGGCTCCTGATTAGTTGGGACTGTCACACAACGAGGTGACTAAGCGTTAAGTAGACGAGGCCGGAGGGTTCCAAGACTGGCTGACAGGCCGACAGAGTAACTTTGGTCCCGGGAGCCGCCGGCGAAGGACGAGCGTGGCTTTCTCGGCTGCCCCGGGTTTTGCTGGATTAATGGAAACTGCTTTGTTTGCAGGGTTCATTGTCATCCCCAAACCAGGCCAGCTCTCCAGGCGGAACTGTAGTGTAGTGACCCCCGCGGTCCTGAGGGAGCGACGGACGGAGGCGGGAGCCCCGAGCTGACACTCGCCGAGGCAGCTGTCACCCGGAGTCCTGGGAAGACCCGCGGGCCCGCCCGGAACGGCCTTCTCTGCCACTCGCCCAAAGAAGCTGTTGCTATTTTTAAATCATGCGTGTGGGGCTGCAGTAAAAAATAAGAAATGGGATTTTCTTGCTTTATACTCCAAAGTTCAATGTAATTAAAATCTCATATATATATATATAAAATTATACATACATAGTGTAAAATAAAACGTTTCTTGGACAAGAAATCCCCTAAAACTCAACTGTTATAAATAGTCCTTCACGCTGGTTCTGCACTGGTGTTTTCACACCGAGGCGGTCGGAAGGCAGCCGGAGCCACTGGTGACGAAGGTTGTCGCCTCCCGACGGAAACACGCCGTTCGGGAGGCGGACGCTGCAGTCTTCCAACTTCACAAATTGTTTGCACTTAGAATATTCAGTGCTGTTAGGAAATTACTTTAAATATGGGCCGCACGGACTCACGGCCCTCCAGGTGTGAAGATGCTCTTTCTGATCTTAACGTTTATTTTAATACCGTGATTTTCAGTGCGGTCGGGCTCTGTATTATATGTACAAATAATGTAGTTCTACTGGAGGACACGGTTCTTCAGCAGTGATTTTCATCAATATAAAGTGATATTTCTAATTCATGAAAAGATATTAATATTAAAACTATCTTGAATATACCATTTGTTTTTCTTTTGTCAAGTTGGCTCAGTGTTTAACCTTTTGTTCGATTAAAGTTTGGTATGAAATTACCCTTTTCCCACCATGTTCGGGACAGGCTCTGTGCCTGCGGAGCCCGGGGGCGGGCAGCTCGGGCCCCGCGGCAGGGCCGCCGTCGCGGCCCCAGGGCCCATCTGTCGTGGCCGGCCTCCGGGGCCCGGGGTCACGGGGGCCGTGTGTCCGGTGGAAACAGCAGGACCGGGGCAGCGCGGGGGTGGCGCCCAGAGCCACCCGTGCGTCGACCCCACGGCCACGAGAGCCACGCGGCTGTGCAGCGGCCACGCGGAGAACGTTCTCAATTTTGCAAACTCGTGCACAGTTGCACCCTCTGAAGGCATTTTTATTTGGTGTGGCTGGAAACCGCGAAGCGTGCGGATCCCGTTTCTCTAAGCGAGCTCATTAGTTGGGGCACGTCCTGTTTTCACCATTTCCGTGAGCGCAGCGACAGGACTGACGCTTCACCCGGCCGGCCGTGGCTGCTTCTCAGAGGAGAGGTCGGTACAGCCACTCGCGGAGCCTCTGGGTCCTGGGCCGTGCACTGTGGGGCAGGTGAGTACCAGGGAAGACTGACATCCTGTGTTTTAAGTGAAACAATCAGAATTCATATATCCTGTGCATTGGAATGATCTGCATGTTAAAACCGCATATTCTAGACAGTTGGGATCTTGATCAAAGCGTGGGTTTCTAGGCGTCAATGACAGAGAACCCGGCCACGCAGGTGCAGAGATGCACAGGAAGCCCACTATTGCCGCAGGTCGGGGGCCGCCTTGGGAAATGAGGTCCAGAGTTCATCTTGTGACCCCCTGGGGTCATTTCCGCGCTCTGTGAAGAGGCAGGTGGAAACCTGGTTGGCCCCAGGACGATTGTTAGAATTCAGGCACAGAGGGCCTGGCCGGGCTCCCAGCTTTCCCGGCCCAAGAGTCACGCCTCTCAAAGTGGGCAGGCCTCGCGAGGTCTGCTGTCACGCTTCGCTCAGGCTCCCGAGTGGATCGTCAGCTGCGTCTCAATTTGCTGTAGCTGCGTCTGTGCCAGGAACAGATCTTTATGGCTCTGCACTAAGATCAGTCCCTGGCCCCAGGGTCCAAGTTGGCTTCCAAAGTCGGACTGCCTCGTGACTGCCACACACCGGCACTGCCACCAGGGACGCTCGGCAGGCAGCAGGCTCTGGGCACACGGCACCTGGGCCAGGCTCCGGCCATCACCCCCTCAGAAGCCAGGGAAGGAGGTGGACGTAGGCCCGATGCGGTCTGTTTGCTTTCACTTCTTGCCCTGAGCTCTGGGCGCTTCCGGAGCCGGTGAGTGCGCGCTCCGCGGCGGGGACGGGTCTCAGGCCGAGGGGAGGAAGGTGCCCCGGGAGAGTGGCTCAGCCCTCGGTCCCGGCAGCGAGCTTGCGGGCTGGCCTCATGGCCTGGCCAGAGGAAGCTGTGTGCCCAGGGGTGTCCTCCGCACTGGGGTCGGGGGGAATGGGGACAGCAGAGCCAGGTCACTTGGGTGGTGTCACCTCTGCTTTTTCTACTCCACAAGCAGGACTACGACGCTAAGGCGCTGGTGGACTCGGAACCCTTGGAGCCGCACCTCGGCGGTGGGTGCCCTGCCCCAGAGGGCCCCTCTCGGGCAGGGCAGGAGTGAGCCAAGTGGATGGGGGCGGAGCAGGACGCAGACCCCACTTCCCTCCTGGTGCTCCTTGGCGACAGCCCGTGCCCAGGAGCCATTCAACAGCGTTGCCTGCAGGGCTCAACCCGCCTGGCGACCTCTGTCACTCCGCCGGGAGTGAGCCCCCCGGGCTGCTGGGCCGAGGGAGGGCGACTGTGTGCAGGCACCTAGTGGGTGCGGCACGCCCCAGCACGGCCGGCAGCATCACCCTGCTCTCTGAACCTGTGGGGCGGTGGATTCGCCCCTGCGGGGCTGGCCCAGCCACGGCCCCCCTGGGCCTGGTGCGGCTGCTTCGGGGCGCTTCTATCCCAGAGACCAACGCGGAGCCAAAAGAGCTTCGTTTGGTGGACAGGTCACCCCCGCCCCCTACGGGCCTGGCCTGCCCCCGACAGGCCCTCTGTGGGGAGGGACAAGTCTGCTTTCTCAGAAAGGCATGCAGGAGAACGTTAAAGATTTTCCCCTCAAATTTTATACCCTTAAAGGGGTAACGATTTTCCTGGACTCCCCGCAGAGCCAGTCCTCCGGTACAGGAGCCCGACCCTGCTGAGCCGCTGCCCCTCGGGGCCTGGCTGCCCGGTGCCTCCCCTGCCTGGGCTCACCCGCAGCGGGCCCTCCTCGGTTCCCGGCGCCTGCTCCTGCCCCCCCAGCCTCCCTGCCACAGCTCCCTCTGGGCCTCAGCACTCCCAGACCCTCCCGCAGAGGCCGAAGAGCACCCTGCCTGCCCCCACAGGGCACTGGACAGCCCGCCAGGGTGTCAAACAGGTTCAAAGGAAGCCCTTTCCAAGCCCTCGCCATGGGCACCCAGCTTCAACATCCCCGAAGTCCCATTTCTGGCCTTGAACCTGAACCAGCCCTGCACACCCGGCCCCGCACCTGCCCGTTGCAAGGCTGCCGCATCCACCCGCTGACTCTCCTGTGACTCCTGGCTCTGCTCCACTGCCTCCGAGGCGGGTCCAGGGGTGGTGAACACCAGAGAAGAATGTCACAGACGTGGCTCAAAGAGGAAACAAGAAGACTGAAACTAACCTGGGAAATCTGTGAGGTTTTAAACGTCGTACATCTGTGAAGACGAGGAAAAGAAGGCACCGTTTCCACGCGGGGCCAGCTCGCCGCTGCGCCCCAGACGCACTGCGCAGCCACCTGGAGCACCGCTCTCTGCCCCTGGGCGGAGCCGCAGCCCCGGGCCACCGAGGGCCACCGATCGGCGGCCACGGTGCAGCCAGGCTCCCGCCAGCCTCCTCCGCTGGGCGGCCTCCCCTCCTGCACCTCCCGTGGGCGCCACGCGCACTGGGCACCCGGGCCTGGGTTTATTCCTTACAGGTTTTTCCAGTGCAACAAAATTAAGCCATCCCAAAGTCTTCCCAACAAAAGGAATTCCCCAAATTATGCTCACAGACCTAAAATAAAGAGATGGACGGTCAGGACACACGTTAGAGTCAGGAAATACTGAAATACTGTAACGATGCTCATCCTTTAATAAAGCTCTGACGTCACCGCCTGCACGCTGTGACGTGTGCCACTGGTGATGTCCTAAAGGAGCCCGGGCCTGCAGGGACCCCACGCCTACATACACAACAGAAATTCTGAATTCTCTTTTGATTCAGATAAAAAAAATGACAAAACATGCTCTACCGCCAATTCTTACGTCACAGAAATGAAATAAACCGCCGAGGGAGCGGGTTCTGCAGTGCGTTCGCTGGAGCGGGGCGCGGCTGCTCTCGGGGCGCAGGCCCGGCAGGCGGGGGCCGCGGGCGGTGCTCTCGGGGCGCCAGGCCGGGCGGAGCGCGGGGCTCTCCCGGAGCCCTCCGTCGGAGGCGATCCCGGCCGCCGCGCCCCGAGCAGGTGCCCTCCTGTCTCCCTTCTGTGCGGGGCAGACGGTCCCGCCTCGGGCCGGGCTTCCTGTCCGCCTGCGGCCCCGCCTGTCAGAGGAAAGGGCAGCCGGTCAGCGGAGGCCGGCCGGGCGCCAGGCCGGTGTGGACGCTGGCGGGACAGCCTACCTTCCGGCTCGAGCCGACACACTTCAGGGGCCTTTCCCGCCGGCTCGGGGTCGAACACGGAGCGCAGCGCGGGGCTGGGGTGGGTCACCCCTGAAGGCTCCGGCCGGGCGGTTGCATCAGGCGGGCGGGCGCTGCTCTCGCGGGAAGGTCCTCCTCTTGCTTCCGGGACTGGCTCTTGAAACAGAACACAGGTCAGCTGAACGTCCAACGGTGTCCCCTGTATGGACATCCAGGAATGCACCCGGGGCTCTTCCGCACGACTTCGCCTAATCAACTGGACCAAGAGGTAGGACCACACGGTGCAGGCGACGGGGCGGCCCGCAGGGCCCAGCAGGGGGCAGGGCCTCCGCACCGAGTCCTCAAGCCCCGCTGGCCCCGCACTAGCTGCGCTTAGCCGGCGCCGGTGGCCGCAGCGCTCCAAGGTCCCCACTCCCTGCTCTAACTCCCTGACGATGGCCACACCCGCCTGTGGCCTTGCTTTTGTGCGGCTCGTGTGCTAAGAATTTTTTCACATTTTTGAAGAGTTGGAAACAATTTCACGGCAAGTAACAATTATAGGAAATTCCGATCTCAGCGTCCAAAGTTCTGCTGGAACACGGCCCCGCCATTCATCTACGGGTCGCCCACGGCACCAGGGGAAAGAGGGTGGTTGTGCCAGGGCCTCTCGGCCCACGAAGCTGGGAAGCCTTCCTACGTGGCCCCGCAGACCTGCAGGGCCCTCGCGGGTGCGGCGGGAGTGACGCAGTCAGACAGATGGCTGCGGGGGGGGGGGGGGGGGGGGGGGGGGGGGGGGGGCGAGCAGGGACAGCGGTGGGGACGTGAAATGAGGGAGGCTCAGGTGGGGGTCCCAGTTCGAGGCCTGAGCAGCTGAAAGGGGGCTGCGTCCACCCCTAAAGGGAAGGCGTGGGGAGAAAAGCAGGTTTGGGGGAAAGACCCGGAGATTGGGTCGGAACGACCCGGACTGTGAGCCGCCTGGGCGCGTCAGGCAGCAGTCTGGATCTCCAGAGCCTCAGCTCCGAGCGCGTACAGACACTCAGTGAGTGCTGGGACGAGTGACAGGGCCACAGTCCTCACGAAGGTGGAACCAGGGGGCTGGGCAGCTGGGGCCATGTGGGGCACCCAAGGAGGGCAAGAAGCAGCTGCTGTTTCTAAAGGGAACAACCCAGGCCCGGACCGGTGCTCACCTGGTCCCGCTGCGCCCGCGAGGATATGGGCCGGTCCCTGGCTTGCTGGCCACCTGGGCCAGCGTGGCCTCGCTGTGCCCCGTGCTAGAGGCAGAGGGCCCAGGCCGGTGACAGCTGCAGAGTGCATGGGCAGAGAACCTGCACCCATGCGGGGGAGGCCCGACTCACCAGGCCTGCGCACACAGGCGCCACACCGTCTCCCCTCGGCCAGCCGGACAGAGCGGGCAGGTGCCCCCGGAGCCCGGCTCCCTGCAGCTGCTGAGGGTGGCGTCCTCCGCGGAGACACAAGGCCCCCAAGGGCCTCCGGTTCCAGCTACCAAGAGCTTTCCAGCTCCCTGACATCACTTCGTACCTGTTTTCTGCCCTCCTTTGAAATCTGCCCGGCGCCACTGAGCAGTTCCGGAGCCACACCGGCTCCAGAAAGACGGCCTTCCTGTGGCTGGCCGGGGCCTGCTTCTCAGCTGCCCTACGGGGAAGGAGGCGAGGGGAGTGCTCCCCTGAGCACGTGCATGGCACCCCCATTCTGCCTCGTCACCACCTCTTCCACATCAACTGTTCTGGGAGCCCTTTCCCTCCTCTGAGCGCAGAGGCCTCCGTGCTCCGTGGGCCCGGTCGCCCCGGGAAGCTGGGTCAGCCGTCACCCGCAGCTCACGCTGGCCGGAGCGCACAGAGCAGCGGAATTAGATGCCCTCGGGCAGGTGTCCGATGCCAGCCCCTCCCAAACCCTACACGGAGGTCCCCTTGCTGACGCTGACGGGCACCACCGCTCCCAGAGTCTGGGCGTCAGCCTCGCAGCAGCCACACAACCCCCCGTGGGCCCTGCCATGGAGCCACTGAGGCCGCTCCCAAAAAGAGCGAGGAGCCGTTCGGGGCCCCCGAGTTCAGGGCAGAGCTGTTCCCGGACCCACCTGCGCCCTGCGTGCCCCCTGGGCCGCCACAGCCGACTCGCCTCACGCCCGGAGCCCCAGAGCCCACCTCTGGCCCTGGAAGGAGGGGTGGTGGGGGGCGATCCTGTCGTCGGGGTCGTAGGCCACCACTGCGTGAGGAGGGAGGCATCTCGAGAACAGACTGGCTGTCAGGAGAGGTGTCCTGATCCCTTTTTAGAAGGAAAATCGAAACTCATAGCTCCCGACCTGTAGTGAAAGCCCAACGGGAATAAAGGATCACGCAGTTATTTAGAGCACCTGCCAGCCGTCATCATGACCCGGCACGGAGAAGGGGGCGCGGCGCACCGCCGGCCAAGCCCGGAGGAAGCACAGCAGCCGTGGGGCCCCTCACACGAGCTGTGGGCTCTGGGCGACAGCGGGGTGTCACCGGAGGCTCACGGACTCTGGCTGAGGTTCGCGCAGGGGGAGGCTGTGCGTGCTGCAGGGGGGTGTAAGGGAACTCTCTGTACCTTCCACTAAATTGTGCTGCGAACCTAAAACCACTCTAGTAAAGCCAAGTCTACTTTTTTAAAAACGAGCCAGGGGGTTGTGAAGTCCATCATGTCGTCGATGTGAGAAAACAGCCTTTCCCCCCAAAGACTAAGAGCATGTGACCACCTGAGAAAAACAGGGTGAAGTTTATAAGTAGAAGAAGGAAGACTCCAAACCAGTCCCTCCTCAGCTTCCGAGGGCCCAGCAGCTGTGGAGCGCTGCCCACCCCCCAGCCCACGGGCTCCCCCTCAGAAGCCCCCGGCTCCCTGGGTTCGGTCCCCAGCGCCAGCATAGGCATCAGTGTGGCTGGTGACGGTCACAGTCCTCACTGCGCACCACCTGCACATGGGAGTCTTCTCTGCCCAGAGGACTCTAGGTCCTGGGTCAATACTCAGAGGACAGGACCCAGCGGCCAAGGCCCTCAGCAAGGCCAGAAGCGTCTCCCACAGCGCCTGAGGGAGGGCATCCTGGCGGGACCCCCGGAGGAGGAAGGCCGCTCGGAGCAGCTGCTGTGCTTGCACCAGCCTGACCTGGAGCCCGTTCGGCGGCCCTGGGGACCCAGGGGGACGGAGGGGCCACAAGGGCAGCAGAGGTGTGGCCCGATCCCCCCTCGGGGGGCAGGTCCACATGGGGCCCGGGGTACTCACGCACTTACATTTGAACTTGGTGAGGGTCTTCTCAGCAGGCGTGCTGATAACGTCATGGATTTTTGAGATCTGGTCCAGCTCGTTGGCTCCGGGGAAGAGGGGCTGCAGACTGGAGGGGTGGGGGTGGGGCCGCAGTCAGGACGGGCCGGGACCACCTCGTCCCAGCGGCCCCGTGTGCGGGCGGCCAGCTCCCACGGACACACGGACATGAGAGCTGAGTGGTGCTCTGTGCAGCCCCTGGACTGCCGTGCCCCCTTTGGCGCGGGCATTTCTCCTTTACCACGAGCAGGTGACGCTCTGAGACTCGGCCACGTTCCTCTCTGTGCCCCTGGAGTCTCTGCAGCCAAAAGGGAATGTTCACACCAGGACACCAGACCTCCGGTCGCTTGTCACAGAGCAGCTTTCCTGACAATTCACCGTGGGTCACATTTTGTTGACAAATGAAATCCAAGAAATGTTTTGTTTTTCAGAGACTTATGGATTTGGGAATCGTGGATGGAAGATTTTGGCTTCTGGGGTGCCTGGGTGGCTCAGTCGGTTAAGTGTCTGACTTTGACTCAGGTCATGATCTCGTGGTTCGTGAGTTCAAGCCCTTCGTCAGGCTCTGTGCTGACAGCTTGGAGCCTGGAGCTGCTTCGGATTCTGTCTCCCTCTCTCTCTGCCCTTCCTTCCCTCATGCTCTGTTTCTGTCTCGATAATAAATAAACATAAAAAATTTTTTTTAATCTTCAAAAAATTATTAAAAAGAAAATATTTTAGGCTTCTATAAATAAGTTCAGTTCACAGGACAGGCCACAGTGGAGGGCTTACGAGTGCGGCTCGGGCACCAGGGCCACCTCTGTGCGGGAAGGTGGCTCTGAAACGGTGGGGGGTAGGGGGGCGCAGGTGGTGCAGCGTGTGCACAACGGTGTCCCCACGGGGGCCCTCGCTCCTCAGACACAAGAGCCGTCACGTTCTCAACACTGAAGTCCTTTCCCGTCCTCTCAGTTACTCCCAGGGTCGCAGGCACAGCCGAAGGGACTGTCAGTACTTTCAGCTTCGATGAAATTGCTACTCAGCTTCCCAAAAATAACAAGTCGATTATCGACAGGTGTGTCCTGAAGGACACGCGTGTCCGTGGTCATGAGGCGGTCAGCTGAGCTGGTGGGGACAGAGGACTCGGGTCCCCGTCTGTGACGCATGTCACCCAGACCTGAAATGCACCCGCTCGTCCTGAACAATCCGCTCGGGGCAGGTGAGTGCTGCACCCCCCACCCCGGGCCTCTTCAGCCCACAGCCTCCTCACCTCTGGGGGAGACAAGCCCCCCTTTCTCCTGGGCCGCTGTTCCATCCGGCAGGGAAGCCCAAAGGCTGGGGTGCGGGGCCAGGGAGGATGGATAGGACTGGGCGTTCTAGAATCCACGCGTGCGGCCAGAGTGTCGTACTTGATGGGCTCTCGGGCAAGGCCCCGGGAGCACCCCCACAGCCTGCCCCCCCGCGGCCCGCACCCCGCGACCCGCCCCCCTTGCAGCCC
>PJEM01021748.1:0-10610 GCA_004023845.1 Helogale parvula | reverse complement strand
GGGGGAGCGGAGGAGGGAGAGAGAGTTGGGGAGAGAGAGGGATACAAAACTTGAGAGACTATTGAATGCTGAAAATGAACTGAGAGTTGAGGGGGAAGGGGGAGGGGGGAAAAGAGGTGGTGGTGATGGTGGAGGGCACTTAAGGGGAAGAGCACTGGGTGTTGTATGGAAACAAATTTGACAATAAAATATTATGGGGGGAAAAAAAGCTTTTATGTCCCTTTTGAGTTCTAAGTGAACTTCCTTCTACTTCTCAAGTTTTAGTTCATCAACACCTTTATTGAATGATGTTCTAAAATATCTTCAGTTTGTAGTAAATGTGTATTTTTTAGAATGGGAGTTACTGTGATTACATAAGGTCGTCCCTTTCTTGGGGACCCACTCCAGGAGAATATTTCCAGAGCTGGAATGTGTTTATTGCAGGTTCTGATTGTCACATGAAGCTCAGAGTTACAGATTACTTGCCACAGGGCCTTTCCAGTCTTGGTTATCTCCTCCCCTGGGAATAAGAAGTGCACCATTGACTTTCTATCTTTCGGACGTCATAACTCTGTAAGGAAACTCTTCCACTACATCCATGTTTCTGGTGACTGTAGCTCGACTTTTCAGGATAAAAAAAGAGCTAATTGCTTTAACTGCATTATTTGCTTGTTTTATACAGCATACCCATCACGTAGATACTTTTCTAGTGATTCCAATGTACAACTAAAAAAACTGAGTTTAAAAGAAATCAAACTGCCTAAGTTACTCTCTTTGTAAACAAAGTTTGTACTTGAATCTCAAATTGCCTCATTGGATGGTGTAATAGTTTGCCTGTAGGGGTGAGGTCTGACTGTAAGATGAGCAGGGATGAAGGTTGGGGTAGGTTTCTATGACTTAGATGTTTGTTTTTTTAGTCATCCACTCTCAGAGGAACCTTGCCCTGCAGGCTTTCTGTTTAGTATGGTTACTTATTGAAAGAAACTCTCCCAATGCCATTTGCTGGTTGCTACTTCTTATCCTGTGCACCAACAGTCTGTAGTCACACTTCCAAATAAGGATTCCGATTATAATTTTATCAAGGTTCCCGTCCTTTATTTCGCAGGTGTTCTCTCACTGGAGTGAAAAAAATTGAGAGTTGTTCCTATGTCTCTTCCAATATGACCCTTTATGCATTCTAACAAAAAATAATTAATGTTTTTATCATACAGATGAGAATATTCATAGTTTGCTATGTTAATGAAAATATGTTCCTATTTGTATGCATATGTGATCATTTCATGGGTATCGACCAATGGCAAAGCTAGATATCAGTTTCCACATTACTATTTTATCTGTTGACTCCCTGATGTTTGTTTCATTAGGAATTGTCCAAGTGTGGGGGACAAAAAGGTACTTAGATTTCTCTCTGGGTTTTCCACCTTATTTACTTGTTCTCATAATTTTCAAACACACACACTCTAATCAAGCAGATCTACTTCTTTCCTGTAACAATAAGCTAAGTATGATTCAGCATTTTTGTCATTACCACCCCTTAATGTTTAGTATCTCCTTCACCCTTCTCTAAATTTACCCAAATTCACACCATCCAACTTAAGTTGTGTATATTCTATGAAGCCTTCACTGGGACTCTTACTTACACAGATTTTTTTTCTGATAATAATTTTTATTTTAATTTTTTTCTACCCTCTAGATTTTTACAAGAAGTTCAAAACAACTGACATTTAATTGTGCTCTAGTGTTTGTTAATTGTGTCTCTTTATGTTATATGGTCATTAAAAAGAAACTATACTTCTCACATTTTGCCTCTATCTGATATGATCTAATCAAGTTACTCTCCTTTCTCACTGCGTGTTAGAATCATATTTGGGGGAGAAAATGGGGGAAAGGCAGTATTAAAATCACCTACACCTGGGCTCCACCCCATGTTAGTTAAATGAAAATCTCTTGGTATGTGGCTCAGGTACAGAAATCGTGTTCCATTTCCAACTGCTTCTAATGCATAGCCAAGTTTGAGAAACCCTACCTTAGCATTATGATGAGAATTTAACTGTGTTTACTACACATGTGATTAAGTATGCATCAGAGAACATCAAAGAATATCCAAGATAAGAAAAGTTTCCAAAGAAGAAAGTTTTAGACTTCAGCATGAATAAATGAGCCATAAATGGTGAATCATAAAAGGTAACTGATTGAAGCAGAAGTACTGATTTAGAGATAATTGATAGGAGATGTATAATAATGGAGATTTCAAGTTTTTCAAGTAAAAGAACTAAAATTAAATTGGATTTTAAAAGCATATGTAAGCAGGTTCAAAACCATGGATGTAAAAGACCATTCAGCCCTGTGGATTTGGACTTTTCTGAAAAAGGAAATACAGAAAGTTGAGCAGTAAAAGACTGAAGTGTCAGAGTATAAAAAAGTCTTTGTAATGTTTATCTGCAAATAATAAAATGGAATATAAGTTGTAAAATGAAGAGTCTATTTAAGATAGCTGTAGGCCCCTCTCACCCTTTGGAAGATGGGTGGTTTAGGATGTTGGAGGGGGTTAAGTGGAGCTTAAATAATTGCAGCTGAAGGAAGAATTTTATCCTGATATTACTCTTTCTGATAAGTTGACAGATCCAGCCACCGGTAAGCAATAAGATAAAGAATTTAAAAGCAAACTTCCCAAGGGGATGAGGAATTCAAGAGGTAGACTTGCTCTGGCTTCAGGCATTTAGGATACCGTGCTAAGAGTGAAAGATTAATTGGAGACCACATAGAAAGAAGCAACAGGATTTTTTTATGTCCTTCCTGTGTTGTCTAGGACTACTTCAGTCCCTGCTGGAGTTATGCCTTGCCTGACTATTCAAAGATAATCAAAAATAGAAATGCATATGTGTTTAAAGTTGGTGCACTTACTAGGTTGCAACTCAAGGAACTGTGGAAGTGAAGGGGCTGTGAGATAGCTACAGGGAAACTCCCATAACAGAAATCCATGGGAAACATAGATACACAAGTAATACATTTTCATTGCCCTCAAAGAGCCCATTTTGTTTCAGAATCAATTGTCTTATTTGTAAACCAATGTGTGGTAAAGTGTGATTCAGTGTTTAGTGATACTCTGAGTTTGCTCAGATAAGAAAGGAAAGGTTAAGCTATTAGAGATTGATAAAAAGGTGCAATCATATATGTTGTTATAAAAGTAAATTTAAATAAAAATTTAGATGTGTTCACTTGTCATCCATATAAGCCTTAAGAATTTTTAGCTCAAGTTTTAAAATCTGATCATGGTCATCGAGAAAAATGTCAACTTTGTTTTATATGTGAAGATCCTTGAAGACATTGACTGGAAAAAAAAAAAACCAGATGATCTAATGTTACTTGAAGGAATCTTATAATAATCTCTAGTACCTAAAACACTTTAATTTTTGTTTGACGTATGATTAAAGAAAGCTATGACTTAATAAATTTCCATAGTTTTCCTAAGCACCACTTTTTTAAACATCTTATTGGAAACTGAAATATGAGTTACCTGGTTCTCTGATAACTTATTCATTATTATTTTTTTATTTTAGTGGCACATTAGAAGTTGTCAATTTCTTAAAATTATGATAGAAGAAAAAACATACACATGCACACATACTGTTTTTACTTTTATTGAGTGATAATCCATTTTTGAAAGAATGAAATGATTTTTCCCCCGTCAATGCAATCTGCTCTTGATATTCATTTTCGTTACATTGTGCAACATACTGATTGTCTCCACAGTATAACCCTAACTAGAGAACAAACCTTAGGGGAGGAAAAGGCATTAAAAATATCTACACATCTGCTTTCAGCCTCTCCATTATTACTAAGAATGTTCTAAATCACCTTGTGTCTGATGACATTAAATCAGAGAGAACAGGCAAAGAAGGCCATGTCAGCACGCTGATAATGCATCCACTGTACTGTCTGGTCGGTTTATACTCTGTCACTTCCCATTTAAAGGGCACTGAATAGAGCAATTTTTATCTAGGACAAGTTTGTAAAAGTAATTCCACTTTTTTTTTCTTGTCTGCAACAGCAATTAGTTTGTAATAACAGTTGCGATATAATAAGTGTCTGACATTTTTTGTTGAATCCATTTCATTGTGTTTCTCTTTTCTAACTTCACTTTAAGCCTTTTAGGGAATACAGTATAAAACTGGGATGATTAAAAAAAAATCTCCCAACCGAAGTTTTTTTTTTCTTAGTTTCAATTCCCAATATTTAAGTATACTGGATATACTTTTATTTCCTTAGCTTAGGAGAGTTTAGTAATGCTTTCTTAAATGTGTGGTATATTGTGATTTCAAAAGTGATGTATATATGTTGTAGAGAATTTACACAATACATAAAATACCCAAAAGAAAATAAAGAGCATCAAAAGCCAAGCATCCAGAAATAATCACTAGTAGTTTCATATATAATTTTGTAATCCTGTGTGTGTGTGTGTGTGTGTGTGTGTGTGTGTATGCTTGTTTGTGAACAATGGTCCAGTTAGAAGAGTAACCGGAGCAGATTTACTATAAATATTAAATATATATGGGAGCTTAGCTTCAAAGAGGGACTAAAAGACAACTCTAAGGGAGACTAGAGCTGATGGAAAGTAACCAAGGAAGGCATTGACTTGAAACTGCCTGCCACCCTTTCTAAGAATGGGATTCAGACTCCATTGGAGAAGGCAAGGCTGCAGTCTACTTAATGGTGAAGAAATTTGGTCAGTTATCCTGGGATTGAGCTGGTCCCCAGCTGCTAGACCAAGATTTACACACTACCGGAAGGTGAGCACCACTGAGGGTCCTGTGAGTTGCTGGGTACCGAGACTCATGGGAGAAGACAGAAGAAACACACTAGACTTAACATGAGGATGCCTTTTTTCCTGCAGTGTCCCTCCAGCACCTCTATTGGCAATGGAAAGATATTTATAACATCCAGCTCCATTGTGACAATGAGGTCAATAATGAGTGGCTCTGGAGAGGAGAGAGAATAAATTATGGTAACTGACACTGACATATAGTAAATTGTATGTAACCTTGTCTTTATTTTTTAAAATATTATACTACATATTCTTTCCTGAAATTTTCTTTTTCTCACTTATTAATTTATATCAAAATATTTATATCTTTTACAACAGAATTTTAAAGTCTATATATCATTTCATAACAAAAATGCTCCGTGGAAATGTTGTGCATGTTGTGTCTGTGTAGTACAGACCAGGCATGCCTCAGTAATTGATTTAAGTGATCTCTGTGAAGAAACACTGTTTTATTTTCCATTTCTTTGTTGCTTTGGCAATTTCAGTTGCTCCTTTTGTCTGATGGGCTTTTTGCCATTGCTAATCAAGATTGTCTTCATATTTGCCCTTGTACTTCTGAAAAAGAAATTTATTCACTAAAAATTCTTAACTCTGAGGAAAATAACTTCTAATGCTGGTTGTTTTCTTTTAGAATACAAAATCACAACCATGTTGACAATACTTTATTTCCATATTTTACAGTAATTATAATTTTCCTATGAAAATAGGGTCTTATACCATGCATATTTTTTTCAGGTAGAAATTGTTGAGAACTTGAATTGAATATCAATATTTTCTTTATTTACAATTGAACTCCCTTTATACATTTTAAAATTATTCTTTTTGAGGTCTTTGTATTCCTTTTTTAAAAAAAAATTATGTTTATTTTTAAGAGACATAGACAGGGCATGAGAGGGGGAGGGGCAGAGAGAGGGGGAACGGAGACACAGAATCCGAATCATACTCCAGGCTCTGAACTGTCAGCAACGAGCCCAACGCGGGACTCCAACTCATGAACTGTGAGATCATGACCTGAGCCGAAGTAGGACACTTAAGCCTGGACAGTTTAGGAAGCTGGAATGGAACCTATTATTTCCTTAACTGTATATGCTCTCCTTGACTTCTAGTGTTCTTTCCAAACTATTCTCCCTCTTCCTCCTTTAAATGCACAGTTTCCTTTGGAATTCATACAATTATACTTTTTCGTCTCTGTTGCTGTCAACTACCTAACTCCAGTCATACCTCTTTATTGATTACTTAATCATTTTAGTATTTGTCCTATTCTTTTTATTTTCACTTGAAACCTGTCACCGTTACTGATAATTGAAATACCAACAGTTTTGTCACTTAGTTCTTACACCAGATCTATAATAATCTTTATTCTACCACTCCTCAGCCCTCTATAATCATGATTGGAACATTAATAATTTCTCTTTTCCCAAAATACACAATCATAAACTTCTGTTCCACTTGTTGATTTTCTCTAGTATATTCCAATGGAGAAATTACACAACTAAATGGAGACATCTACTAAATCCAGTGTTTTCACTTGTTATCATGTCCCTTCTATTGTCATTATCTCTTATACACATTAGATTCCTTGTTATATCATAGGACAGTATTTTCCATGACAATTGCATACCAATTATTATCATTCTAATTTTTTGAAATTATAAACTTGATTGATTTACTCCTCTCTGCTTCAGTTCTTATAGATTAATGATGTCTTTGCATGATCAAATCCAGTTTTGTGCCCAAACCACAGCTGCATCTCTGTGCAATTGTGCTGACTTTTAATACTTAATATCCACAATCCTATATTCCGGATAGAAATTTAATATTGCTTGACGGCACTACTGCCTGTGTCCTATATGTTCACTTTCCCATTCTTTGAAACAACTAGTTATCATTTTTGTTCCCTCTCTCTCCCGTCTTCTGCATATCTCTATGTCACTGTCATCTTTATTGCTCACTATAAATTGATGTCCTTCCTGTAAACTAATTAATAACTGTAGAAAGGAGGTTCTTTGATGTCCCACCAGCAAATCTTCCACTCTATCTACATCTGTGTCCTTTTATTTTTTGCTTTCCTTCTTTTCCTTTTTTTTTTAATAACAGATAAAGCATCCTTACACTTGTGAAAGCAAAACCCTTCCACTTTTGTTCTGTATTTTTACCTTCCTACATATTTGCTCCTATAATTTTATCCTTTCCTATACCACCAATTTCTATTTTCTGGTTATTCCTACCATCTGAGAAGCATGCTTAGGGTTTGTTATATGTGTTAAATATTTTTTCATGAACCTTTACTGTTCCCAATTACTGCTCTATTTCTCTTTTCAACATGGACACAAAATTCTTGAATGAGCTGTTTTTGTTCTGTCTCAAACTCCTCATTTTCCTACTTTTTTCATACCCACATTTCCATTGAGAAACTTATTACAACCTCTACTGGCATCCCGACCTTCAGATCTAATTAATGGACTAATCATTGTCTATTTTATTGACCTCTTCTGCAGTGCAAATAGTTGTTGACTTTTTCTCTTGCTTCTATAATAGCACAGACGTCCCTTATTTTTCTTCTACGTCACTGGCTGCAGTTCCTCATTAGCATACATTATTCCTTTTCCTTAAATAAACTTCAGAATTTGTTCATTCTGTATTCATTTATTAGAAGTTTATGTCAAGGTTGAGCTTATATTTCAGTGAACAAAATAGAAGAAAACCATCTGGGGCTTACTTTATAGCACATAGGCTGCTTGAGAAAAATAATCAAAATTACAAATTTCATAGTGTGCTAAGAGTCATAAATGTCATATAAAATAAAATTAGATAAACATATGAAAATGTGTTCAACATAATTTCTCTGTTAAGAATTGCAAATTAAAAAAACAATGAGATGCCCACATATTAGGATAGATAAAATAGAAAAATCTCTTAATCAGAGTGTGGATGAGGAGGAATTCCTATCTATTGCTTCTGGGAATCCAAAATGGTACAAAAAATTTGAAAGACTGTGTTGCACCTTTTAAAGATGATCTTACCATACAATGTAGCATTCATTCTATGTGTTCTGTGTTCCACATTTACCCAATTGGTTTGAAAATTCTCTCCACACAAAAACCTGTATATGAAAGTTTGTAGCACCTTTATTTATCATCCTCAAAAACTGAAAGCATCCAAGATGACCTTCAGTAGGTGAATGGATGCCTAAATTGTAGTACCTCCATAGAATGGAATATTATTCAATGATTAAGAGAAATTACTATCAAAAGACATGGATGAAATTTAAATACATATTCCTAAATAAAATAAGTCAATATGGAAGAGCTATAAATTGTATAATTCTAATTATATGAAATACAGTGGCTGTCAGGGGTTTTAGGAGGAGGTGAGAGTTGTACATATGAAGCACAGTGGATAGTTTAAAGTGTTGAAAACATTTTGTATGATGATGTCGTGGTGGATATATGACAGTATTCATCGTGAAAATCCTAGAACTTCATAGAATAAAGATTTAACCTTAATGTATGAAAATTTTAAAGAATCAATTTGGAGGTCAAGGATCCTAGCTAGGATGGAATGCAAAGTGTTATAAAATCATCTAACTGTATTAAACATGTATGAAATTACCTCGCTTAGGATGTAGGAGAAAATGATGATGACCTAAGTGACTTTGGAGCTGAGTAGAATCTATAAGAATTCTGTAATAATAAGGAAATTGTGTATTACTGTACTCCAGTTGATTAAGTTATTTCACTTGGGTTATTAATATTATGAATATTGCTAGAAATGTAACTGGAAATTGAAAAAATAAGTAAATGTATGGTAAATGATGGGAACCAGGTTTTTAATTGTTAAAATGGGAGTTTACAAATAAGCATGGAAAAGAACCTCAAATGACCCATTTGTTAATGGATATTTCAGTTGGAAATATTACTATGACCTCAGAATTAGATTAATATAAATACAGATCAAAATATTTATGATGTGTATATACATGGATTAGTATACACAGATTGACCATCAACATCTATGTCAAATGCTGCTGGTATGTTAAGTGAGGTTAAGACTGAAAACTTAAATTCATGCTTAGTTATGTAGCCATTATTGATGGCACTGATAAGGGCAGTACTGGTGGAAAATTGTGGATGACAGCCTGATTCATGTGGTTTTATTTAGGATTGGGAGAAAAGGAATTGTAGAGAGAGAAGTTTTATTGCAAAGGAGACAAAAGAACACCATGACGTGATATTTGGTTAGGACAGTAAGATCAACACTTTTTAAAAAATGTTTTTAAATTTATTTTTGAGAGACAGAGAGAGACAGCACGAGCAGGGGAGGGTCAGAGAGAGAGGGAGACACAGAATCAGAAGCAGGCTCCAGGTTCCAAACTGGCTGTCAGCACAGAGCCTGACACTGGGCTCAAACCCATGAACCATGAGATCATGACCTGAGCTGAAGCCAGACGCTCAACCTACTGAGCCACCCAAGTGCCCCTCAACACTTTTTTTAAAATGAATGAACATGAATATTTAATGAGGATGATTTAGTAGAAAGGTAAAATTATGATATAGGAACAAGGATAATTGCTTTAATAGAACAGTTCATTAAGAGTTTATGTATAGTCACTAAACAAGAAAAAGAACGGCTTTACATGAGCATGGAAGCAGACTATCTGAGTGTGGATGATGATAGCTAAGTAGGTGTGTGGTTAGGAATGTGTGGAGGTTCTCAGGCTACTTCCACTTTTTTTCAGGAAGCAGAAATCAAGGTCATCTGTGAGGAATGATGATGGAACACATGGGACTGAAAGTTGAGAGAGATTAGAAGTATGAAATTGTGTCTTGGATGGCAGGAAAACAGACACATGTATGGAAGGATACAGCGGTAGAGAAGGCAGAAAGTTGAATTAAGAAAGATGAATTAAACAGGTGTATGATTTTGCTAGGTGAGTATAATAAAATTAGAGACACACCAGGAAGTCAAACATATATGCAAAAAGGATTGTAACTGACAATGGCCTTCGAGCTAGCTTATGATCAGGGAGAAAATACCAAAGGTCTGAATGACAAGGGAAAATAAGTAGAATTAAAGGTTGAAATAGTGGAGTGACAGAGAAAGTGAGTTGAAAAGATCAAGTGGGAATGTGAATTGTTTATAGCCATTGTGAAAAACAGTACGTAGGTTTATTAAAAAACAAAAAATAGAAAAAACATATGATCCAATAATTCCACTTTGACTATTTACCCAAACAAAACAAAAACACAACTTTAAAAACATATATGCATCCATATGTTTATTGCAGCATTATTTAGAACAGCTAAAATATGGAAGCAACCTAAGTGTCCTTCTACAGATAAATGGATGAGGAAGCTGTACATACACACCCACACCCACCCACTCGCTCACGCAGAGGAATATTACACAGTCATAAACAAGGATGAGATTATGTCATTTAAGACAACATAGATAGACCGAGAAGGTGTTTTGTTAAGTGAAATAAACTGGACTGAGAAAAATAAATACCATATGATTCCACTCATTAGTGGAATCTGAAAAAAAAGAAAATAAATAAATAAACAGACAAAAAGCAGATCAAAACTACAAATACAGAGAACAAAGTGAAGGCTGTCAGAGAGGAGAGGGTGGGTGGTGGTTGGGCAAAATCGGTGGAGGAAAAAGGAGACACAGATTTCCAGTTATGGAATGAATAAATCACAGGAGTAAAAGGCAGAGCATAAGAAATACAGTCAATAAGGGGCACCTGGGTGACTCAGTCAGTTAAGCATCAGACTTCAGCTCGGGTCATGAACTCATGGTCTGT
>PJEM01021747.1:0-10613 GCA_004023845.1 Helogale parvula | reverse complement strand
CTAGGACTTCCAGCACTATGTTAAACAGCAGTGGTGAGAGTGGGCACCCCTGTCGTGTTCCTGATCTCAGGGGGAAAGCTCTCAGTTTTTCCCCATTGAGGATAATATTGGCTGTGGGCTTTTCATAAACTGCTTTTATAATGTTTAGGTAAGTTCCTTCTATTCCGACTTTCTCAAGGGTTTTTATTAAGAAAGGGTGAGGTATTTTGTCAAATGCTTTTTCTGCATCTATCGACAGGATCATATGGTTTTTATCCTTTCTTTTGTTAATGTGATGGATCACATTGATGGACTTGCGGATATTGAACCATCCCTGTAACCCAGGAATGAATCCCACTTGATCATGATGGATAATTCTTTTTATGTGCTGTTGAATTCGATTTGCTAGTATCTTTATTAGCAAATTTAAAGAATTAAAATTAAGTTTTAAAACAGAAACTATAGTGAAGTTCCTAAGTTTTAAGAGCACACAAAATAAAATATAGATTGTCCTATAATAGAAAATATTATCGGGGTGCCTGGGGAGCTCAGTCAGCTGAACATCCAACTTCAGTTCAGGTCATGATCCCACAGTTTGTGAGTTCGAGCCCTGCAGCTCACGATTTGTGAGTTCGAGCCTTCTGATCCTCTGTCCCCCCATCTCTGCCCCTCCCTCGCTCACACTCACTCTCTCGAAAATAAACAATAAAAAAGTTTAGAAAACATTATTAATGATAAATTTGTAATGAGAGAATACTCTTGAATGCCTTCAAATTAATTTCTAGGGTTTTATAGTCCTCATGCTGTCTTTTTCTTTAGTCTACAATTATCTTATTGAAGAAAAGTTAAATATTTATAGAAAAATTATCTCTCATGAGGGTTTCAATCCAGGTGATGCTAGGGACTAGAAAATGTGGGGAGAGATGTAGAAGTCTTCCCAGAGATGGTAAAATCTCTGAAGCCTGGAAAGATAAGCCACAGCCAGGCAAAGTGGTGGAACACTAAACACTAAATTTATGAAGAAATACCATAAAATGTTCACCACATTTAAAGTAATTTTCATGTTTATTTATTTTTGAGAGAGACAGAGCATAAACAGGAGAGGATCAGGCAGAGAAGGAGACACAGAATCCAAAGCAGGCTCCAGGCTCTGAGCTGTCAGCACAGAGCCCAATGTGGGGCTCAAACTCCCGAACTATGAGATCATGACCTGAGCAGAAGTCTGACGCTTAACTGACTGAGCCACCCAGGCGCCTCTGAAGTAACTTTTAAAGACAAGCCTGTAATAAATTTTGAAGGAAGTTTACTTTTGTTTTCTGCAGTGAAACATTTAATCATCAGTCAAGATACACAACTTTTAGGAGCTTCCCTTTACACATCTGGAGCCTTTTCTTCGATCTTGGCTCAGACAATCCACCCACATGTCACTTGCTGGGTATGAAGAGAGTTGATGCCACCACTGAGCACGACAGGAATTGGAGCTTCTGCTGGTGTATGTTTCCTGTAAAGAATCTGTTTGGGTTTCCCCTGATGCTTTATGGTCTAGAAAGCCGTTCGGAACAAATGACATTATTTGCTTTGGCCAAAGGAAAATGGGAAGCTTCTGAGGGATTTCTCTGTTCCTTTGCGTGCACGTGACTCTCCCCATAAAACTGTTAAAAATAACAAGAGATGGTTGGGACGCAAGGCCATCTCTCAGTTTGGAGCAGATAATTCTGGAACACGAAGGTTTTGTAACAAGAATCCACTGTAGCTATGTGGAGGGCTGTTTTTTCTCTTCGTAATGCCTATGCTGTCTGGTGGAAGTGACCAGTGTCAGCCCTGGGGTTGCGGGGGCGGGGCAAGCCTGCAACCAACGTCTAGTCAGAAGTTCATGGCGTTATTTTAGGGACCCGATGACGAACGCCTAAGACCATAAGGGTGGGTGCTATGCATACTATACGTCAGGGCTGGTTCACTTTTTTTTTTTAACAGTATTTCGTGCTCAGTGTTTTCTGACGCTTTGTAAGCGCTATAATCTCAGCTGATCTGTTTCTCTGAGAGGCGGTTCCTGTTTTTATTCCCATGCAGACAAAAGATGGAGGCACCAGAGGTTTGGTGATTTGTCCAAGCTCATAAAATCAGTAATAGTTTTTACCTGTTCAGAAAGTTATCAAGGGGAGCGTGGGTGGCTCAGCTGGTTAAGTATCTGACCTTGGCTCAGGTCATGATCTCACACTTCATGAGTTCGAGCCCGGCATCAGGCTCTGGGCTGATAGCTCTCAAAAATAAACATTAAACATTTTTTTCAAAAAAGTTATCCAGAAAATTTGTATGGCAAACTTTTGGGCTTACCTGAATGCCTACTGTGCACCTTAACGTTTTCTCTTTGGTTTCAGAGCCCATCACCTTCACCTTCTGCAAAGCCCACTGTACTGATCTGTGCTACTCTCCATGTTTACACAGGACCAAATCTCTCATATCTTACCAAAAAGGCCTTAGGACTTGCATTTCCCTCCAACCATGCCTGCCCCCTCACGTCGGACAGACCTTTGAGCTTTGGGAACAATACTGTACATTTCAGAGCCTCCATTTCCCTCCTTATGCTACAACCCATTACCCTAAAACCTTTGTACCCAGACTCACTGATGTTGCCAGCACCAGGGACATCTTCATTCCCGTAAGCCTGTGTGAAGCCTTTTTTTTTCTGCATCTCATGCTATGATGTGCTCTCAGAGGCTTCCGTTATTTCAGTGGCTCTTAACTTACCAGGGTGTCATGGATCTTTCTACAATTCAGTGAAAGTCATGGATCCTTTCCTAAGAAAAACGAAGCAGGGCTCATGTAAAATACAAGTCATATGTGTAGATATGCATCTGAGCGTGTGTGAAGAGATTCACGGATCACCTGCTAGCATAACATGGGAGATTCGGAACTCCTCACCTGAGTTCTGACGACTTTTTCACGACTGCTCCAAAGCCACCTCGCCCAGCATGCTCAGCAGGTCCTGCGACAGCCTCTTGTCCCCATGTAGTTTCACTTCCTCCTAAGCCTATTTTTGCCCTCCTATGTGTCTATACATCTAAAGACACCAAATAGTTCATAAATGTCAAACACAGATTTTCCTGAAGGCTGCAGCCTGAGCTGAGGTCCTAGCATGTGTCCGAGGTCACTTCACAAAAAGTGGACCTGTGCCTTTGAACACAACTTTCACCTGGCAGTTAGGGAATGTTCTAGCATTCTGGACACCTACTCATCCGGACTGGGAAGCTCAAGAAGTTTTTGAAAAAGTGTTTGTCTTCCTTTTTGTTTTGTGATAGAACAGAAGAAACCTGTCTGGACACAGCCCCTGTTCAGGGGAGGGATGAGCCCTCTGGTTGAAGGCTAACCTTCCCACGGTGTGAGCTCTGCCTCTCAGCTGCGATCATTCCTCAGGGCTGCTATCAGGCATCATAACTGCTGCTGCCCCAAAACCCACAAGTATGAGAAAGCAGCCGCTCCATTGACCTGAGTGACAAGTTTGCAAGGATGATGCCCCTCTGGGACTAACTGACCACTCACTCAAATATAATCTTAATACCAAACTCCCTGTGAGCAACAGACAATATTTCACTGACCACAGGCAGACAGGTGGGTAGAAGAGTTTCTGTGTCTCCACCTGTTCTCGCTCTCTCTCCTTCCCCTCTCCACCCACCTCCCTGCCCATTATTGGCACAGGCCGAAGGAGCTGAAGACCGTCACCTCTGTCAAAGACCAAGAGGCATCTCAGGGCACTTTGAAGGATGTGGACCCAGGGTTTGCCTCGCTCAGAGCTACCCAGCATGGATCCGCGGAGGAACTCCCAGAAACAGAGTGTGAGGGAACTGCCAGGGCAAAGTCAAGGTAAAACTCAGCAACACATCACTAATCTCCATCCAGACCAGATAGAAGAGGGAACCAAGATTCTTCAAAGAGGATAAAAGGGAATCAAACTGAAGAAACTTAGAATGTCCATCAGATGTCAAAAAAATGAGCCAACCAGGTCACAAACTTTTATTTGGCTGGCATGGTGTATTAACGTTTTTCTAATTCAATGGCAATATTTATAAGTTGAGATATTTTAAATCAAAGTCCAGATTCCAGCATTCACAGAAAAGTCAAAAGGAGGCAGCTAACAAGGCTGAAATCCACCACTCCTGTCAGATCCAACCAGGGTGGCCCATTCAAAGCATTTGCATTAGTCGCCTGGTCCCACAGGCATTTGGTTTTCCATGCCCAGGGTTAAATTGCAGGGGACCAGCCCACAAACCCCAGTGGAAAGGTTCCCAGTAGGGGGCTGGCCTTGGGGTAATATCTATAGAAAAGCAGACTGACAAGACAGACCACTTTGAACTTTGCTCTGGAAAGGGTCAGGATTAAGAGGACAGGTGTAAATAACAGGAATTATCAAGTCATTGCAAGAGAGGGATTCCATAATAATAGTCTGGCTCCAAGCAGAAGATGAGCCTGAAGAATTCTATGAGGAGATTTACATTCCTTAAGGCCCCTCATCAGTTATGCAGGGGCACGATGCTTATCCTTTAATTGGCAAATCTTCTGGCAGAGGATTGCCTTTATGCCCAACAGCAGACAAAGAGCTAGAAAGCAAAGTAAGGGGAGGGCTGGCTTCATGAACTGACCCAAGTTGATTCAAAGCCTAAGAGTATATGCCTCTTTGCAAAGAAACGAGAAAATCACAGACAGGATGAACAGAAGCCACATGTGCGGCCCAGGAGGCCAAATGTTGCTTTACAGTCTCTCGACTTGTTCCACAACTTCCCAAATAGTTCTCCTGCGCCCCGGAGGCAGAGCCGTGAATGGTCACTTATATAGATTCTCCTTTTTCCCGGAGGCCTAGCCATCAAGGGTCGCTATGCGGGAGGTTTTTTGGCCTACCGGGCCTCAACATTAAATGGCTCTCCCGTTTTTAATACTGTGTTCACCCCTGGGAGGTGCATAACTTGAACCAGTTGTGAAGGGGAAATGAAGCAGATGATTTGCCCTGCAGGTTTTGCACGTTTCCTGCACGACTAGACGACCCTCTCCATCGTGTTTCCTAAATCACTGCTTTTTATTATCAACTAAGATATGTTCTTAATCTCATTTGTTGGACTGAGATAATCTTATTCTTTATTACATAAAGCACCTACTAAGAGCCAGTCACTTTTCTAGGCTCTAGAAATACGTCAGAAGACAGGTGATCCTCTTTTAGACCTTATTTCTTGTGGAGAGATGGGAAAGAAATGAACGAATACCATTATTACTTAGAGTGATAACTGATACAAAATGAATTAAGCAAAGTGGTGTGGGGAAGGGCTACTGCAGACAGGGCTAGATTTTCTAGTCAAGTCACCATTTTTTAATGGGCAGAAAAGTGAGAAGACACATGCACACACCCCATGCCACCCACCCCCCCCCAAAATCAAACAGGCTTCCTGTCTTCTAAAAGTTCTCAAGGGCTAGTTTTAGTGTTGCATCTTGCCTTGCAAAGCAAAGGATGTCCAATAGAAGGTGAAATGGAATGTCAGGTCATTATCAGAGAGTTCAGAGATTCCCTGGACTGTCTGCTGAAACTTCTGGTGACTAGTTGAGAGCAGCCAATTTAACTGACCTGGCTCTCAGTATTCTGTAAACATTGTTAACATCCTGGTTTTCTGCTTAAATAATGAGTATTTCTGCAAAGCCTGGATGTTACTTTGGTACTGAGGAACCATGAGGATTCTCCTCTAGTCATCTTTCGATCACTATTTCCCATTGTGAGAAAATTTTCTCTATGGAGACAAACTAAAGATCTCTTTATTCATTAGTCTCTCAAGCTCTCCCTATTGAGTTTACTAAACTGAGCAAATGAGTATCCTTCAAAGAAACAAATATATTTTTAACTGGACAGATGTTTAATCAATCCCCATAGGCCTTAAGTATACATAGATAGCACAGAATACATTTCTGCTAGATAGCACAGATCCATAGCACCGAGACGTCGTCTCTGGGAATGCTTCAAATCTAACTCCATAGAACTCCATCGGAAATCAATTCAAAGAAACGATACTAATCATGAAGCCTCTCTAGGCATTTTTTTTTATTTCAGCCCAATACGTCTCACCATTAAGTTCTTACTTGTCATTATTCAATAGCCTCTTCAGTTTTACAAAAATAGCACTCCAACTATCGCGGTGCCTGCCTGGGTGGTTCAGTCGCTTAAGTGTACAACTTTAGTTCAGGTCATCTCACGGTTCATGCCCTTTAGCCCCTCATCAGACTTTCTACTGTCAGCACAGAGCCTGCTTTGGATTCTCTGGTCTCCCTCTCTCTACCCCTCCCCTGAAACATAAATAAACATTTTTAAAAATAGCACTCCAGCTCTTAGATAGTTATGAGCAAAAGCTACTTCATTTTTCCAAATGTTGTAAATACCATCATTAATATGTTAAGTGCAATGACCTAAAAATGTGGTATTCTTCTTATTCTTTACTACATAGCATTATTGCACAATTCGGTTCTGCCTCCTCTTAGGTTTTTTTTTACACATAATTAATTTGCCTTTGCCCAAAAACCAAACAAAATAAGTAACACTGAAATTGAAAATGTAGCTTCACAATATTTCTGAGTATTGGGCAAAGGGCATTTTTTAGCTTTCTTCTCTGATAGATAAAGAGGTATGCTGGGGCGCCTGGGTGGCTCAGTCGGTTAAGCGTCCGGCTTCGGTTCGGGTCAAGATCTCACAGTTTGTGAGTTCAAGCCCCACATCAGGCTCTGTGCTGACAGCTAGATCAGTCTGGAGCTTGCTTTGGATTCTCTGTCTCCCTCTCTCTCTAACCCTCCCCTGCTTGCGCTGTCTCTCTCTCTCTCTCAAAAATAAATAAAAGACATAAAAAAAATTTTTTAAAAGAGGTATGTATGTTGACATAAACCGGATACACTCCGTTATGGGAGAGACCAAAGGCGCTCCCAAATAAAGCCACTGGCTGGTACAGATACGCTTTTGTCCTTGATGCCAACAATCCGCGGACCAGCAGTGCAGAGGCAAGGACTGCTGGCTAAGCCCTGGGACACCCTCAGGCTGTGTCTACTTTAACAGGATGCGGGTTTTCTATCATTTTAGTGTACGCTTCGCATTTTTACACTGCTGTTTTAACATGAGGCTGTTTTAAAGTATGAGAGTGGGATACCGGCGAGCTCAGTCAGTGGAGTGCGCGACTCTTGATCTTGGGATCATGACTTGCAGCCCCACAGTGCATGTAGAGATTTCGTTAAAAACAAACTCCAAAGAGAGCATCCAGGCAACCCATATCTGCTCCTAACGCCATAACACGTATCTCTCCTCTTTTTATTTTGGACAGCAGCACCATATGTCCAAACTTTAAGAGGAGATTTCTCAGGAGACTAGTTAGTGGTTTAGAAAATACACATTTTGGTGGTATTACCACCATTCATGCTGTCTGTCTTCTTTCATATAGACATTGTGCCAACACCAACCCCCTACTCAGGACCTTTCCACTGTGGTGCCTGGGCTGGTCCTCCGCATTCCTAGTGGCCCCCTAACTGGGACCTGAGTAGAAGGCATTTCAAAGGTAAGCTCCTTCTCTGTTGTTGGGAGTAAACACAATCCTGCGTCAAAGATTTACTTCTTAAAGGATGAGCCTCTTGCCCATGAATGACTGCAGAAGGGCCTTAAGGAATGTAAATCTCCTCAAAGAAAATTCCTTAGGCTCATCTTATGCTTAAAAACAGACTATTGTTAGGGAATCCTGCCCTTGTAATGACTTATTTGTTCCTGTTATTTACTACTGACCTGTTAAGAATGACCCTTTCTGGAGCATGTCTTTACTTCAAGGACTTTGAACTATGTAATCATTAAAGAAAAAATGTAACCACCCATGGTATATAAGACACTGACTATCTTAGTAAAATGTGGTATTAGCACCAAAAGAAAAACCATATTTTTACATATGTACATATATAGTAATCATATCCCAATAGTGTAATTTCTACTACAAACATTTTCAATTCAAAGAAAAGCAACACAAGTTTTCATATTTTCGTTTTAATAGAATTCATATTTCAAATGAGTGCAATTAAAGACAAAGTCTGAATAAACGTATTTAAATATTATTGAAAAGAACTGCAAAGATGGATTTCATACAGGATTATTCAACAAATATATTACTTAAATCATTTCTCCCTGGTATTCTTAGCCATAACTTATATAATTAAGTACTTAATTCATACCTATATAGAATATTAACCATCTAAGAAAATAACATAATACAAATAAAGGAATAGCATACTTGTTAAGATTCTGTTACATTGTGTAATTTAAACTTTGTTTCAAATTCTTCAAATTACTCTATACGGAAAGATAAAGCAAGAGAGACTGCATTGCATGGCGGGACACAGCTAATCAGTTATTGCTGAGAAGTCTCTTATTTTACTCTTTTTAATACGTCATAAAATCACATGATTCATCTCTTTCTACAGTTAATATGATTCCAGGCACTGTTTTCTTCAAGTTAGATTTATATTCCCCAGCAATGCCTGTCAGGGAGGAGAAGAAGAAAAATGTCATTTATAATCTGGGTGTTAATGTATCTAAAAATATGCATAGGTTTAATATAGTTATATTTTATTGTATTTATTTTGCTTGAAGAATCTGTGGGCTCAATGTACAATCTAATCCTAAGAATATAGGCTAATGTGTGTGCGGAGGGGGGAAGGGTCAATCAGTACTTTTAGATATTTTACATTATGACTTCCCCACTAAAGTGTTATGATATCTAAATAAACTGAAAAACGAACTTGGCATAACCTAATAACTCATAAGTATTCTGAAAATGTATTCATCTGTAATACTGAGTTTCTAATACCTTGTTAAATAATGAGGAACACACATTCCTATAGAGGACTCACTAAATCCCGAAGCTCTGCAGTTTACCAAGGGCATAGTGATCAGCTCTGTCTTCCACGAATCTAGCCTCAGGAGAAGTAAGTTGGCATGCAATATTTTGTATTATACCACAGTACTTGTTTTTTGAGAACTTTTGCAGACATGTTGTTTTTGAACTTTACATTTATTTACTCATTCACATAAAATATATTAAAAGCAAGAAAGAGTAAATGTGGTTTCATTTAGGTAACTTCGACAGCCTAATGAATTTTCTTTCTTTACATTATTCCATGCTTTACATTATTCCAAAGGTTTGAGATAGATTGAGAGTAATTAATTCAAGTATCTTGCTACTGAATGATAAATGATCTAGCTCATTTTCTTAATCTAAAAGAAGAGAATCTTTTAACTTAGCACCTGTAAATACGTGGAATTAAGAGTGCCCATTATTATTATTAATTTATAATTAATTTTCTAGATACATATTAATATAAATTTTATTTTCTAATGTTTATTTATTTTTGAGAGAGAGACAGAGTGCGAGCAGGTGAGGGGCAGGGAGAGAGGAGAACACAGAATCTGAAGCAAGCTCCAGGCTCTGACCTGTCAGCACAGAGCCCGATGCAGGGCTCGAACTCAAGAACTGTGAGATCATGACCTGAGCTGAGGTCATACACTCAACAGACTGAGCCACCCAGGTGCCCCTATGATTGCTTTTCAGAGAAGAATAAAACATAGCAACCGCAAGTCAGGATTGTCTTAGGAACAGGCACAAGAAACCTGTGAGATGAGTTTGTTGGGGCAGATTAAGTCACATAGGCCAGATGGAGATATTCGTAGATACTTTTACACTACATGACTTCCATTTCTACCCTCACAAATTACAAAACTAGTGTCTTTAAAGGGACTTGTCCGTGGTACTGAAACACTGAACCCACAAATACGTTGGCTTTGATCTGCACTGGAAAAGAACTACCAGGAAGAAAGATCTCTGCAAAAAATGAATATCTTTATCCTTTGTAAATAAACATTATAATTTTCAGCAGAATTTTTTAGGTTATCCAAATAATTTATTGCTCTAGGGCTTCTAGGGTAATTTGGCCAGAATGAAAATTCTGACTTACCATTTCACTCTGGCAAACTATCATATGCTAGAGCAGATGATGATTACATGTTCATTATGTTTTTCATTCCTTGCTTTTTCTTTTATTCTTCCAATAATTTCTCTCTTCTCCTTGCCTATCTTGCATAAACCAAAATTTTAGGACCCAGTGCTACTTTTACTATATCATTTGAGCAGTTTTCAAAAAAGAAATAGAGCTTGGGGAGCCTGGGTGGCTCAGTTGGTTGAGTATCTGACTCGCAGTTCGTGGGTTCAATCCCGCGTAGGGCTCTGTGCTGACAGCTCAGAGCCTGGAACCTGCTTCGGATTCTGGGTCTCCCTCTCTCTACCCCTCCCCTGCTCACCCTCTGTCTCTTTCTCCTTCAAAGATCAATAAACATTAAAAAAAATGTTTTAAATAGCTTTAAATAGTTTTGTTCATCTAAATCTATCTGTGTAAGGTTTCTGGGCAAAAATTATATAACCCCAAAAGCTGAAATATTTTCAAAAATCACTCGGGACTGGTAAGGCTGCCAAAAAAGCTGTTTACTTCACTTAATTGAATCACGGTTGAGGACAATTGTAATGAACGCAAGAAAGCAGTCTGTGCATTTAGACCACGCTTGAACACTAAGTGAACAAGCTACAGAT
>PJEM01021746.1:0-10607 GCA_004023845.1 Helogale parvula | reverse complement strand
GTCTAAGGCCACCCCAGGCAGCTCTCCTGGCTGGAGAGGAGACTGACTTTGTGTTCCGGATCCGGCCGGGCGTCAGGAATGGCCTGGGGTGGGGGGTTGGGGGTGCTGGACACGGCTTCACAAATCGCTGCATTATTTCCAATCATCTTTAGAAAACGATGTCAGACAAAGTAGATTACAGGGGAAGAATGTTAACGGGATGAAAAGAGGAATCGTGATTATAAATCAATTCGTAATGTTTTAGGGGCCAGTTCAACAGGAAAACATGGCCGTCCTACACGGGTCTGTGCCTGGAAACAGTGCTTAAAAAGAAATACAGTGGCGTCTGGGGGCTCAGTCGGTCGAGTGTCCGGCTTCAGCTCAGGTCAGATCTCACGGTCTGTGGGTTTGAGCCTTGCGTCGGGCTCTGTGCTGACAGCTAGCTCAGAGCCTGGAGCTGCTTCAGATTCTGTGTCTCCCTCTCTCTCTGCCCCTCCCCTGCTCGTGCTGTCTCTCAAAAATAAATAAAGAACATTAAAAAATTTATAAAAAGAAATACAGCAAAAACAGATAGAACTCAAGTGAGAAACAGAAGAGCCGCAGAATGATCTGAGACTTCAACACGCTTCTCTCCGTCACTGATCGGACAAGGACACAGAGCGTCAGTCGGGGGACCGAGGCCTTGACTAACGCCGACAGCCACGCTGCCCGGCTGGCGCTCACGCCCCTCCGCGCGGCGGCAGCAGAACGTGAATTCTTCTCGAGTGCCGGAGGACAATGACCGTGATAGGCCGCGTGCTGCCTCACTGGTCAAGTATCACCACTTCAAAACTACACAGAGTCTGTTCTCTGACCACAGGGGAATGAAATCAGCCGTTAATCACAGAAAAATAGCTGAAACATTCCCAAGTGTTTGGAAGCCAGATAATACATTTCTAAATAACCCACGGGTTGAAGGGAAAAATTAGGGAGGGAAATTAAAATGTTTTTAATGGAATAAAAATAAAACACATCGAATTAAAACTTGTGCAATATTGTGAAAGCAGTGATTAGAGGGAAATTAAATTTTTAAAATTTGTATTTGTTTTTGAGAGAGAGAGAGAGAGACAGAGACAGAGTATGAGCAGGGGAGGAGCAGAGAGAGAGGGAGACACAGAATCTGAAGCAGCTCCAGGCGCCGAGCTGTCAGCACAGAGCCTGACGCGGGGCTGGATCACACAAACCGTGAGATCATGACCTGAGCCAAAGTCAAATGCTTAACAGACAAAGCCACCCAGGCGCTCCTAGTGGGAAATTTATACATTCATGTCTAGATCTCAGATCTTGCCTTTTACAACTAGGAAAAAATTAAACCCAAACTGGCAGGAGAAAGTAGTGAAGAGCAGAGCAGAAATCAACAAACTAGAAAACAGAACAACAGCAGAGAAAGCCAATGAAACCAAAACTTGCTCTTTGGGAAGATTGGTGTAATTGATAAGCCTCCAGTAGATTGATCTAGAGAAAAAGCAAGAAACAGACTGCCAGTAACAGAAATGAAATAGGCAAGTCAGATGGATTCTGCAGATGTTGAAAGAATGATAAAGGAATTTTCTGATCAATGTTACTTTTGACAGGTAGGTGTGAAACGGACAAATCCATTGAAAGATGCAAACTACCAAAGTTCACTCCAGGGGAAGTAGAGAGCCTGGGAGTTCTATTGTGTTAAAGAAGTTGGCTTTGTAATCAAAGACCTTCTCACATACACACAAAAAAAAAACACAGGCTCAGACAGCTTTGCTAATGTTTGAATTGTACCAAATGTTTCAATAAAAAAATAACAATTCTACACAAACTCTTCAAGGAATAAAAGAATAACACTTCTCCATTAATCCTTTGAGGCCAGTATTATCCTGATACCAAAATCAGAAAAAAACAGTCCAAGGAAAGAAAACTATAGGTCATTGTCTCTCATTAACATAAACATAAACTTGTTCTACCAACATTCCAGCAAACTGCATCCAGCGATACCGAAAATGAATACTATATCATGACCACGTGAGTTTTACTTCAGGAATGCAAGGTTGGCTTAACACACACCCAAACTCAACCAACATAAATCACTACATTAAAGGGCTATAAAAGGAAAAACACACGGTCATCTTAACAGATGCACGAAAGGCTTTTGACAAAATCCAGCATCATTAATGATTTAAAAAAAAAAACATTTGGGGCACCTGGGGGCTCAGTCCATTGAGAGTCTGACTTCGGCTCAGGTCATGATCTTGAGGTTCGTGGGTTCGAGCCCTGCATCGGGCTTGGTGCTGACAGCTCAGAGCCTGGAGCCTGCTTTGGATTCTGTGTCTCCCTCTCTCTCTGCCCCTCCCCTGGTCATATTCTCTCTCACTCAAAAATAAAATAACATAAAAAAATTTTTTTTAATCTTTCAGTAATTAGGGATTGGGGGGTTTCCTCAGCCAGGGAAGAGCTGTTGTGACGAGTCCAAGCTAACCTCATGGTCACTGGTGGGGACTGAGTGCCCCCCCCCCCCGCCCCGTGAGCAGGAACAGGGCAAGGACAAGCCCTCGCGACTGCAGATTTTTAACAATACAGCAGTTCTTATGCTGTAACTGCCGCCGTTCAGACCCAGCCGGCCGGCCACCCCTGGAGTCCTCTCTCCTCCTGCCCGGTGCCCAGCTCTGGCTCCAGGCCTGGGCACCTCCCACAGCTCCCCGGACCCCCACTTGCTTCGGATGAACAGCCTCTGCCTCTGGGCTCGTCTATGCAATTGACCCAACATTTCCAGATGTTTCAGAGTTGCTTCTGCAGCTCGGTTGGGGTCCTTGAAGGGAGCACGGCAGCGGTTCCCTGGGATACTGAACCCACAGGCTAACGGCCTCTGGCCGGTGAGGCTTCCTGACGGCAGCAAGGACGGGCTGCCGAGCAGGGGCAGGAGGGTGGGAGTGGGGACGGGGGGTGGGGTGCGGGGGGCGAAGCATGGACCTCGGATGGCCAGAGTGTGAAGAAAAGTCCCAGCAGAGGTTCAGGGGAGGACGCATCTCCCGTTGGGGGGCTTGGGTGGTGCTCCCGGAAGGGGTGGTGTTCACACTGACCTGCAAGGTCTTATTTCAGGGGCGCCTGGGGGGCTTAGTCAGTTAAGCATCCAACTTCAAATAAATATAATAATCAAAGAATGAAGGCCACTTTTCATTTTAGCATACTCTCTCTTATGTTAACAGCGTATTTACTATAACACATAATACATGAAATAGAAACCGTGATGATTACAAGGCGGGGCAGCGGCAGGGCTGACCGAGCTCAGCGTACGGCCGGCACTGGGGCCCGCCCGGCGCCCCTGCTGCTGAGGACAGTGGTGGGGCTCCATCTGGCTGCTGGCACCTGCCCGCCCGCTCCGGCCTTCCTCCTGCCACGGCCCCCATCTGTGGCCCAGGTCCCCCTGCAGACAGAAGCGCCACAGGCAGGCTGAGCTCAGGGCTTGGGGGTCAGCCGGGTAAGGGGTCCAGCCACCAGTGGGCCCTTGGCTCTGGGCCGCTTCCCTCCTCCGGGAGCCCCTCCCCCACCCCACCCCAAAGCCCCGGAGAGCAGCTCCCTGCCTCGGGCCTCTCAACTCCCTGGAGGAACGGCCCTTCCTGAGCCTGCAGCTCAGCCCCACAGGCGCCTCCTCCCTCCGGGGAAGCATCCCTCCGGCTGCCGGGCTGGAGGGAGGAGAAGTTACCCGTGTCCCCCCGCCCCTGCTCGGGCTGTGACATCTCTCTCTGGTCTCGGCCGTGTGCGCACTGTTTCTACAAGTTTCCCGTGTTCCGGAGCTGGCATTGCCGGCACTGCTCCCTGTCACAGGCACTGACCCCCAGGGCCCCTGGGGCCTCCCGCCCTGCTGGGCAGGCGCCCCTGCCGGGGAGGTGGGGGACGGAGGTGAGCGCATGCACGCTCCGAGGTCACTCTCTCTGCAGGGCCTCTTGCTGGCGGGAAGGGGCGAGGGCACCGCCGGCAAGTGAGGCGGCCCTTCCCGCCATCCTGCCCCATCCGAGGCCCTGTCACCTCGCCGTGCCATCTGAGCCGCGATTCCCCGGGCGCGGTGCCCTGCAACACAGGGGCAGCCCCGGCCCGCCTGGCTCCCTCCCGCACCTGCACACAGCAGCTGGTGCCCGTCTTCCCTGTGCCCAGGCCACTAGGGCTTCTGACGCTTCACCCCTGCATGCTGCCCGGGGAGGGGGGCGGCCTGAGGCTGGGTCTGCAGAGGAGCCGATGGCCGAGGGGCAGGGACGGACTCCCAGAGTCAAGGGCTTGAAGCTACAATCTCAAAGTCAAGCTACTTCGAGTCGCACACGAAACCCTACACTGTGAGCGTGTGTGAATGTCTGCGCCCGAGCCAGTCGGGGGTGTGTGGGGGGGGGACCTGTGACCCCGCCCCCTGGGCTGCGTCACTGCTCACTCCATGCTTGCGCGTGGAAGGTGGCTGCGCGGGCAGCCAGTCCCCTGTGCCAGAGCGCCCGGGACGGGGGCAGCGGCCGGCCCAGCGGGAGCGGATGGGGGGTGTGGGAGGTCCTGGGAGCAGGCGCTCCTGCTGCACAACCGCCTTGGCCAAATGTCCTCCCTCCCCGGCCTCAGTTTCCCCTCTTTCCCTGCTGGAAGCTTCTCATACAAGCTGGAGAGTGAGTGCAAGCCTGGCCTCCTGGCAAGTGGTGGAGACCAGTTCTCTCCTCTCCCCATTTGTTCAAGCCCCTGGTCTCCCTGGACACCCCCCTCGCTGCCTCCCTCGCTCTCTGGAGAGATAGAGAGGTCTGCACAGGGTTCCAACGGCCCTCAGGAGACCCACTCTGCGGAAGAGAAAGGCATCCCTGGACAGCCTGCGTCTGAGTCAGTGAGTGGCCCAAGGCATGACGGGCTGGAGAAGAGAGATAAATCACTGAGGGCTTCCTGAAGGAGGTGGCTTCTCAGCTTGGAGCAGGAGAGAAGAGAAGAGACAATAACAGTCGAAGGGTCTCATGTTTCACTCAAACAGCCCCCAGGCTCTGGCTGGCACATTTAAAGCATCTTTTCCGAGGCTAACTACCCAGGGACCGCTATGCGTTCCTATAAAGACAAATGTTGGGGCAATCCGTGAAAGCATCCATCTTTCCTCCAGGGGGCTTGTCCGGTAGCTCACTCAGTCCCCAGAGGTCCTTGCCACGGGGTCCCAAGGACCTATGTGCACAGCCCAGGCCTAGTGACCATGTTGTGGGAAATTCTCTGAGGACCCCTAGGCCCTGGTCAGCCCAGAGCCCCACGGCCCCTGTGGGCACACAGACTTGTCTAGACACGAGCGGCCCTGGGCCACCAGAGCCCCGCATCCGTCCGGTGGAGCCAGGTATTAAGTGAATGCATGATTGATAATCTGCCCCGAACGCAGCCAGCTGCCTGAGCCCCCCGCACGCAGGCAGGATGAGAGTCAGGAATCAGGGAGCATCTCAAGCCAGGAGCCTGAAATCCAATTTCCACCCTGTCCTGGGGACTAAAAGCTTTCTGTAAACAGCCGCACCAAATTCACAGATCCAATTAACCGCTGCCCGAGTCCCTTGCCAAGAGCGAGGGACAAGCCAGCCTTTCGGGGCCAACAGCCTCCGGCCCCGGGAGCAGAGGCTGGGCCGGCCCCTGGCGAGCGGGAGGCAGGACCCCCCTTCCAGGCCGCTCCCGCCCTGCCTGGCCCCGGAGGGGGCGGGGGGCAGGAGGGCTCCCCTGGGCTCTCACCTGGCCCAGCGCCCGGGCATCTGTCCCCCCGTCAAAGTCGGTTTACCTCCAAGCTGCACCTGCCGGTCTGCGCAGAACTTTCCCAGCTCCTGTGCTGGCCCCACCCCGATGCCCACGCCATCCCCAGAGGAGTTTCCGGGACCCCCACAGGGAGGGCCTGTTGCTAGAAACCCAGCCTTTCCCGCACGCGTCCCACAGAACACAGTCCTGAGTGTTGGTCAGGGTGACGCGTGTGCATGCACACGCGCACACACATGGTCACGACCACACACGTGGGGAAATTGGAGGTGCATTCATTAGACTATTAATGGCTATGAGGGACTGGCCGTTAAAAATAACTGTTTAAGCGGGTTTAACCCAGAATTTTCCAAAGTATTGAACACAGATACATTTTTAAATGATTTTTTTTAATAAGAAAGAGACAGAGACAGAGCATAAGCACAAGCAGGGGAGGGACAGGGAGAGATAGAGAGAGAGAGGGAGAGTGCGTGTACAAGTGGGGGAGGGGCAGAGAGAGCAGGAGACACAGAATCGGAAGCAGGTTCCAGGCTCTGAACTGTCAGCACAGAGCCCGACACGGGGCTTGAACCCCCTAACCCATAGATCATGACCTGAGCTGAAGTCGGAAGGTTAACTGAGCCCCCAGGCGCCCCCATTCTTTGACTTTTAGGACAGGAAAGCACTCTCGCAGGCCCAGGGGCTCTCGTGGGCCCTACACACTGCCCGCTGTGCCAGGGAGAAGCCTGCGGGTGCAGAGACACGGGTGAGCCCCCTCCCGGGGCCCCGCAGCCACCCCCGCCTTTGAGCCCCACTTCCTTCCCGAGTCAAAGCCCGTGGGGCCCAAGGGGCTGGAGGCGGGTCCCGGGAGAGGAGAGCGCGTCTCCTGCACAGGGAAAGGGCCGCCTGGCCAGGGGACCCCTCACCGGCCGCGAGGACCGATCGCCAGAGATGAGCCGACTGAAGCCACGGTCAGGAAAGAAAGACGCCTGCACACAAATGACGGACAGTCTGTCACTCTCTCAGGAGGTGACAGCTCAGAACTGTGGTTTAGTCATTGCCTACACGCGACTTTGTTTCTCCTTAGAAGGACCCCACAGATAGCTTCCGTCATCATGTGGGATTTTCGCGGGACAGCGGGGCACAGGCCGGGGCCCACCCGAGGGGCCCTCCAAGGGGTGCAGTGCCCAGAGCCGGGTCCCCCAGGCAGCTCCCGCATTGCCACTCGTCACAACACCACTGATCTTTGGAGCCCAGGAATCGGGCCCAGAGGGGCCGAGTCACCTGCCCAAAGACCCCAGCAAACATGGCCGACTGAGGATTCAAGCCCAAGACTGTTGCACCCCAAACCCTGTGCTCAGAGGTTGAATTCTGATGTAGCTTGAACAAGAGGGGGTGCCTGGTGGGCGGGGCCTGGGGGCCAGCGGCCGAGCCTGTGGGGCACCCGAGTTCCTCACGGGACAACGGAGCGCACCAGGGCTGGCAGAACAGACAGCACCGGGCCTGACCTCGCCCTCAGGCGAAGAGCGACCGTGACCTGTGTCCGTGCAGCACCGGGAGGTGCTCGTGCTCAGAGGAAAGAGGCTTTCGTTGTTCTGCAGTGTAACTGGCATCCCGGGTTTTCACCAGGCCACCGGGCAGGGGTGCCGGGGCCCGTGACACGCGCAGGAGCCCCGGAGCCCCGGGGAAGCCGCCCTCCCCAAGGAGTTCTGCTTCCTGGAGGCGCACCTGCAGCTCCTTTGTGTCTCCGTAAACGCGGGGCTGTTCTGGGAGCCAAGGAGCGGAAAACAGCCGCGAGGGGGGCCCCCAGCTCTCAGTCCGCAAAACGACGCCCACGGACAGCTGGAGAATAATGGTGGCTCCCCTCGCACCCCTCCCAGGCGCTCTGGCTGCGCCCCTGCACCGACGCAGGATCTGGGGGCCCTCGCCTCCCCCTCCCTCCTGGACCCCCTCAGGCCTTGGTGCCTTGTGAACCGCCTTCCTCTTGACTTAGGTCGTCTTTCCGGGAAAAAGAGGGACTGTGTCATGAGCACCGGCCATGCGCTCAGAACCCGACCGCCCAGGGCTCCCATGATCCCCCCACGGCTCCTCCGGAGGCGCCACCGCAAAGCCCGGCAGCCAGTTCTCCTTCCTTTCCGGTGTCTCTTGAAGTGATTCATTTGGTGGCAGAACCTGTCCCGAGCTGACGTGCAACCTCCTGTTGTCTTTGCTTCTTCACTCGATGTGCCTCCTAGTGTCCTGATGCGGGACGCGGTGCACCGGCCACGCGGGCGTCCTGACCTGTTGTGCTCCATGGGGCCTTTGTAAGACTGTGAACCCTGAAGCCCCCAGCTCCCATCAGGGCTCTGGGACCCGGGGCGCTGCCCCAGGGCTCTGGCTGGGGCAGACACCCCCCATCCTATCAGGTGTGGCTCCAGAGCCCCCAGCAGGGCGATGCTGAGAATGCGGGGGTCCTGGTCTGTGGGGCCAGTGACAGCACAGGTGGCAGGGGCAGTTTCCCTCCCCCCCCCCACTTGCCCCTGAGACCAGGTTCAAGGGTGGATGCTCAGGGTTCATTGTGGGATGAGGATGGCCATGGTTATGACAAGAACACGGGAAAGGGCAGCCCCCCAGCTGAGGATCTCCCGGATACCAGAACTTTCTACGGGCCAGCAAGGCCTGCAGGAGCCATCACCGTCCTGGGCACGGAGCTCCAGGCCCGCGTCCCCTCATCGGAGGGTGGATCTGGGGTAGTGCCTGGGAACCACGGGGGACTGGCTGCATGTCCACCGCCCGCGGCCCTCCGGGCTTCTGGAAAGGGTCCAGGAAGGAGCAGCTCCCAGGAACCCCAGCCTAAGACGGTCCCCACCACCGTCCGCCAGGCACAGCTCCTTCGGGGCCTCTCCTGAGAGGCGCCGGCACCCTGCCCTGTTCCCACCTACCCCTCTGCCCTCTGCCCTCCTCCAGGGTCCCCTGGATGCCCCTCCCCCAGGAACTTCTAGAACGTCTGGTCCAGCCTGCACCTCACACCTTCCTGGGGGACATTCTCCTGGCGTCCGTGACTGGCCTCCCTTCGCTCTCTCTTGAGAGCCACACCCGCCAGGGCACGACTGAACCGCGTCGCCCCAAATGCACACACCGGGGACCTCCCCCGGCGCCTCAGAACGCGGCCGTGTGTGGAGGCGGGGCCTTTAAAACGTGATTAGGGCAACACGAGGTCCCTGGGGTGGCCCTGATCCAGTAGGGCCTTGAGGGAAGAGGGGGTCAAGACACAGACGCACAGGGGACGGCCACACGAGGACACGGGAGAAGACGGGGTCTGTGGGCCATGAGGGAGGCCTCAGGGGAGCCAAGCTGCCCATGCCTGGGTCTCGGACCTCCAGCCCCCAGAAGCCACTGGTCCGGTGCTTTCTCTTGGTGGCCCAGCTGGCCAGTGCAGGTGGGCAGGGGGCTAGTCCGCCCCGGGCGAGGCTCCCCCAGGGGGTCCCTGGGAGCTGTCCCCACAGAGGCTGGCGTTGGCGCGCACATGCTCCATCCCCCGCTAGGACCCCCCCCGCCCCCCCACTGCCCTCAGGACCAGGTTGGCCAAAAGTGTGTGGCAGCAGGGACTTTCCCGGGTTCCCAGGCCCTCAAAGCCACGTGGCTTCTACCTGCGGTCTGGGACACTCACTCCGGGAACCCGGGCCCCCTCCACGCAGAGCCCACGCCACACAGAGAAGCCACGTGGAGGCTCCGCGGTCAACAGCCTCTGCCCAACCCCCAGCTGACCGCCAGCATCAGCCGCCGGCCACAGGAGTGGCCAACCTGACATCCAGCCCAGTCGGGCCCTCCGATGACAGCAGCCCCACAGCCCATGGCCAGCACGTGTGAGACCCCAGCCAGACCCTCCCAGCTGCGCCCCGTCACACACACGAAGGCTCGGCACGGGGTAGTCACACAGCGGTCGATGACCAGGACCCCCAAGTGGTCTGGCTCTGTCCTCGGGGTCACACAGCACGCTGTGCCCCGGGACAGCCCTTCAGGAGTCTGCAGTGGCCACATCCTTGGAGGCCCTTCTCTTGCGGGAGCGGCCCTGATTCCTACGCACCATCCTGCAAGGATCCAGCTTCGGGTCCCCTTCCCAACCCACTCGCGGCTAACAAGCCACTCTAACCTGCACGCATTCAGCAGAGGGACCCGCGACCAGCCCGGACGCTGCGAAGAATAGCGTCAGTAGCCCAGGAGGCAGCAGACAGAGCTGTCACCTTCATTCCAGACACTCTGCTCCTAGTAATGTGACCAACAATTAAATTATCTTTTAATTAACCTCACCCAATCATCAGCTCCAATGAAGCTTATGGCATTTGCACCCTGTGGGTCCCTTTTAACGGGGCAGGGTCCGAGGCAGTTTCCACACTTGGGGGGGACCCCAGGGGACCTGCTGACCCCTCACACGTATACGTTGTCACCAGCAAAGAACTCCAGGGGCCCCAGGGAAGCAGGTCACTGGACGCGCCGGGCCGGATTCCCCTGGGCCAGCAGGAGGCACTAATCAGTGAGGGGGAGGCCAAGGGAATTATAAAGTCCCACCCCCCAAATAAAACCCGATGCAACCGGGGACAAGGCAATTTGTCACACTATGTGATATAGTTTTTCAAACAATTTCACATTTTAAAAGATTCACTGATTTTCTGTCACCCGCCTCAAAAAACCAGAGGGGAAAATACATATTCCATCATTTCGAAATTCAAAATACCTTCCCTGCCAGGGTTTGAATCCCTCCCCCCCCATCCGAATGTGGGTTTTCTGAGAATGTCTCTTTCACTTAATGATTTTTCAACCTGGAGGAATAAATTGTCAGTCACACGCTATTTCGAGAACAAAAGCTTCTGTGGAAGACACCGAGGGCGCTGAGCACCGGAGCCTGGGGGGGGAGGGGAGGAGCCCCT
>PJEM01021745.1:0-10602 GCA_004023845.1 Helogale parvula | reverse complement strand
GGGGGCCAGTGAGTGGGGAGAAGGCCAGGGAGGTGGGAGGAGGTTAGTGAATGGACGAGGATGGGGATGCAGGGCGCAGCGCTGAGTGTGAGGGGCTGGAGGGCGGGAGTTCCCCCTCTGGCTGGGGCGCAGGGTGAGGTGAGGGCGGGGGCGGGTGGGGGCATTCCACTCCACGACCCGGCGTGGGGCGGGAAGGCCTGGCGTCATCCCTCCGTCATCTGGACTCTTGTCCTGGTTCTTCCAACCCAAGGCCTGGGCCCCGTCCCCACCCCTGGCTCGCCTCCCACCACTCCGCCGCCTGGGTCGCTGACCCCCACGCCCTTTCCCACACTCCTCAGTGCAGAGCCCCCTGCCCTTAGCCACCCCTCCCCCACGCCCCCCCACCTCCGACCGCCTTCCGGAGGGGCACTCACGGGTGCAGGAGGCGGATGGCGGGTCGGTGGGCGAGCGCGCGTAGCTGTCCTGGCACACGCAGAACGTGGAGGCGTTTTCCAGGGCCCGGCTGTGCTCTGGGCACGGGGAGCAGAGCGGCCGGCGCGAGGACAACTTGTAAAACCCTGGGGGACAGGCTGCGGGGTGGAGCCACGTGAGGAGGGGTCTCCACAGCTTCTCTCTCCGCCCCCCCCCCACCTTCCTGCCTGCCCATTAGGGTGAGTTCAAGTCCTGGAACTGCCCGGAAGGGGGTCTCAGCTAGTCCAGTACTGCGGTGGGCGGTGGCAGCTCCTGACTTAACCCGGTGCTACCTCACCCTTAGTGAGCGCTTAATGTGTGCAGAACACTAGCGCATTTTACGTTAGTAATTCATTTAATCCTCCCAACAGTCGGTGAGGTGTATCCTTTATCCTCACTTTTTAAAGAGGAAACTAGGGCTCAGAGAGGTTCAGTAACTCGCCCAATGTCCCACAGCTAGTAAATGGTGGGATTCCAGCCCACGCAGACACGTTCCAGAGCCTGCACCATGCTGCCCTAATGCCCACTGGAAGAAAAGAAGCCAAACTCTCCAGTCTTGATGTCAGGCCAGAAGAGAGGTGCCTCCAAGGGGGTATTTCACAGCTACCTACGGACAGACACCCACACACTCCCAGTGACACACACTCACACACTGTTGTTGTCAGAACCCATCCTTCCACCACTACCATCAAGGGTTCGTGGCATCACAAACCCTCAACTGATTCACTTGGTTCCAGTTTGAAGTGGAGCCAGCCGGGTGTGGGGGCGGCCAGAGGGAGTAGACAGAAGGAAGGTAAAGTTTCCCTACTTCTGGTCTGGACACCCTCCCCAGTTACTTTGCTTCTGTCACTTCTCCAGCTTCACCCAGCATGCAGGTTGTTAAGAGCGAAGGCTTTTTATATCTGAACAACCTGGGTCTGTGCCTGGGTTGTACGACTTATTTGCTGTTGGCCTCCGGCAAATTGGTTGACCTCTCTGAGCCTCGCGTAGAATACCCACCTCAAAAAGGTTGTCAGAGGATTAACTGAGATGAAGTGTAAGCCGCTTAGCCCGGCACAGACAACATGTACACAACAGGGGTAGTAATTACTGTTCCTCCATCACAGGCCTGAAGTAGAAACTGCTAAACACCCACTCGAAAAAATGTCTCACCAGCTGGGCCAGGTGGGAGGGAGGCAGTGGCTCCTGGCCCTCCTCTTGGAGTCTGGGTGGGTCTCACCTCCCTCCCTGCCCCCACCTGGTCTTCTTTCTAGTTTAGCTGGTTCTGGAAGGCTGACTGCTCTCCAGCCCCAAGAAGACACAGTACAAGCCCTCAGGAAGAAGGTTCAGTCTGTCTGGGAGAAGAGGGGAGTAAGCTACAGCTTATCTGGAAGGCTTAGGCTTTGAGATTCCACCTTGCTGAGTCCGGGGCAGCACAGCTTTGGGCAGGGCCTGGGAAGTTCCAGAGGCTTTGGAGACATCTGCCTTCAGGACAGAGCATGGCACTCACTAGCCTCGTGGGCTGGAGGGAGGCGGCACCCCCCACCCAGGACTCCGATGGCCTAGGGTTCCAGTGTTAACTCTGCCACTGCCGATGCCTCCCTGACCTCAAGAAACCATCAGTCAAGTGAGGATAATAACCATGGCCTGCAGACCCCTGTTGTGAAGTCAGAGCGGAGATCTGTCTGCAGGGTCTCCCAGCAGTAGGGACAAATAGCAGAGGCTCCCTTTCTCTGCGTGTTCATGGACATCTGCTGTCCCAGAGATATGTGTCCCATCGGAGACCACAGTGGTTAGCTCTACTCTGATGGGCTCTGTTTAGAAGAGGTTTGTGTAGAGGGGCAGACTCTTGAGAGCCTCTCTGCGGGTCCCTCCCTCTCTTCCTCAAGGTCAGAGGCAAGTGTCAGAGATCACCTAGTTCAGCTCCCGCTGGCCCAGTCCTCCAGCACCCTCCTAGCGGTAGCCACAGTCTTCACGCAGAATTGGGGAGTCCACCTTCTTCTGAGGCTTCCTCTGGTGACCAGCACCAGCAGTGAGAAGGGGCTTCCTTATGTTGGGTCCAGATAAGCCTCCCTGTATGTAACCCCCTCTCACGCCACCCCATCACAGGTCTCTGTGTGCCCTGGGGAGCCTTAGCATAGCTGCTTGGGTCCCCCTGCTCCAGGGCACTCCTGCAGAGATTGGAAGAAGCAGGTGTACATCCTGATCCCCACCCCCCCGAAACCCTAGTGACTGGGACAGGGTAAATCAAAGAGAGAAACAAGAGGGAGAGAGAACATCTTTGTTATATCCCTCCACATCCGTCTACCTTCAGAGAATGCTCTGTACTTAGCTATAGAAGGCACTGGAAGGCCTTTACTTTCTGAACACAAACCTGACCATCTCATTTCCTTTCTTAAAACCCGCAAGCCCCTCCCCAGTGCCAACCACCCCACCTTTGCCGCTCTGAACTCTTCACTTCACACCTCTGGTTCTTGCCCTATATGTCTCACACCCCTTCTTTCCTGGAAAATTCCTGTTTCTCCAGACCCCAGTTCAAAATAATACCTCCCTTACAAAATAAAAATAAATGAAAAAATTAAAAAGAGAAGAAACAGAATAAAAAATCACTTCCCATGTGAAGCTCTCCCTAGCATCCTCCCCAGTTCCCCACCCCACAAGGCAGAGCTGACACCACTCCATGTGGCTTTTGTCTGGTCTCAGCTTAAGTTAGAAGTGGGTTCCAGACTGGGTTCCTGAGTGTGTGAGTGTGTGTGTGTGTGTGTGTGTGTGTGTGAGATTGCCCACAGTGTGTATCCAAAACCCCTGCTCCAGACCCTGCCCCATTCATTGGGTGATTTTTTTTTTTTAGTATCTACTATAGGTCAGGTTCTCTTGAGCTAGGATCTAGAGATAGAGTGAATAAAACTGACCAGGACCCTACTGTCCACTGATACAGATGCCCTCCTCCCACTTCACAAGGAAAAGAAAGGCTGTCCAGTTGCTAATTCCCTCAGTGTCTGCCCATCAAACCCACAAACCTCCACCTACACCCATCTTCCCTCTCCCCCGTCCGTCTAGGCCTAGAGGAGGGGATGAGCCACCTCCTCCTTCACTCTGGGTCCCGCCCCCTTCTCCTCCTCCCAGACCATCTTCCATCAGTCATATGGTTCCTAATTCTTCTTACATTGCTCCTTCTCTACTGCTTCTTCCCAGTGACAGAACAAAGGAATGCAGCAGTGAAAGGGGTCCAGTTAGGGTGCAGGCAGGAAGGGCACCATGTACAGAGTATTAAAAAAACCATAAAACTGGTGAAAACATGGCCTGATCTTGGTTAGCAACAAGGGTGAGCAATTCTAAACCATGTCAGTAATAAAATACATCCTCCTGGGGCAGACCACTCCCACCACCCCCTGCTTGGTGCCCCATTAACTTCTTCCCTCAGCATATAAATAAACAAGGCTCCTGTCCACACTCAAAATCTTCTCTCAACCCAATGTCTTCCTCATAATACCTCCCCCATCTCCTCCCCTTTAAAATCCAGAGAGTTGTCTACATTCCCTGACTCTAGCCCCTCATCTTCCTTCATTCCTCAGCCTACTGGCAGTGTGGTCTCTCTCTCCATTACTCAACAGAAACTTCTCTTATCAGAGCCACCAAGCCAACATTGTCCAAATATCCCCTTACCTGACTGCTCACCAACACTGTAAGCTGTTCCCTCCTGGACCCCTCCACCTTTCTTGACTGCCATAAAATAACACTCTCCTAGATCTCCCCCAGCCTCTGATTCTCCCTCAAGGTCCTTTTTTATGGGTTTTGATTCTTCTACTCCCCCTTATATCCTTAAATACTGCTGTTCTGTGAGACTTCATCATTGGCTCCTCTTGCTTCTTACCTCACCTTGGTATGTCCCAACCACACCCACATCTTCAAGTATCATCTCTCTGTTGCTGAGCTCCAGACTCACTTTCCAGCCACCTCCACTTGCACCACAGACACCATAAATTCAGTGCCAGTCAATGTCCTGTGTTCTCTACCCCAGCAAATGATCCTTTGTCCATCCAATCCTCTAGAAGTATATGAATCAAAAAGGACTCTTTTCTCCCACGTCACATGGTCACCAAGTGCTGCGGAGGCTGTCTCATGATCACATCTATTCTCATCTCTCAATGACCTCTGCTACTGCCTTAGTTCAGACTTCCCGCTCTTTCTCCTGGATTCTTGTCCCATCTTTCTCGTTATCTGCCCTTTAATCTTTCCTTCTTCAGTTCTTTCTTTGTAATTACAGCTTGAGTGATCTTTTGAAAATACCAGTCTGAACATGTCAGATCCCTGCTTCAAAGCCTCCCATTGGTGGACAACATATAGTCTAGGCTCTTTATCCTAAAGTTCAAGGCCTTTCATGATTTGTTCCTGCCCCTCTTCAGCCCCATAACCCCTCACACCCCCAAATGCCCCATGCCCCCCTTCCCCAGTTGTGCTACGGTCCCTCCTGCTTCCATTCTTCTGCAGACAGTCTCTTAAGTCAGAATGCTTTTAGCTACCTGGAAGAAAGACCTTCTCATTGTCTCTCTCCACACTTAGAATTGGGTCTCCCTTCTCCAGGCTTCCTCAACTCTCTGTTGATATGTATCACACCCTATGGTAACCACTCCTTCACTCAATACATTTCCATTGGACACTTACCATATCCTGTTATGGATACCGGGACTGCTAAAATGTGATACAACCATTGCCTGAGGTCAGTTCCTAGTCTACTGGCAGAAACACACATAAGTAGATCACTACATACCATGGGGTGAGTGCAGAAATAGAGATTGCAGTCAACTGTACTTAAAAAAATTTTTAAGCAAGAAGTAGAGGTTGCAATGGGTGCTGGAGGGCAGAAGTGGATCCTAACCCTACTGGGAGAGTTCAGGAAGATTCATACCTCCAAGTCCCTTACTAATCCGTAAGTTCCCACCAGGAAAGAGATGTGACACTCAGCTAAGTATATATAATAACCCTCCCTAAATGCAGTTGGTAAGTCCTCAATTCATACTGAATGGACAACTGAACAAAGGAGTGAGATTAAGTTTAGTTATTTCCTCTATGTCTTCCCACCACTATATTAATCCCCCCATTAGATCACATATCACCTTGCTGTGGTTTTTAAATTTTTATATTTTCCATCTATAGAGCTTCTGAAGAGTCGAGATTATGCTTGACTCCTTTCTGTTGTCCTGGCACCCAGAAAAGGAGGTGGCTTAGCAGAAGCATAATTTGATCTTTCTACACTAAGGGCACACATCCATACCCCATCCTTACCCTCAGTCCTCAGAGCCACAAAAGGGGAGAAAAGGAGAGGTCTGGTCCTGGTGCCCTCACAGATCTGAGAACCCAACAGAGCCCCCACATGAAGGGTCTCCCTCAGGGGGCACACTGACTCATAGTTCAGAAGGTTGGGTGGCATCTTAGTAGTCATCTAGTGCAACCTCCCAATCGTTCTCTCCAGCTCAAGAATCCCCTTGCCAGCCTCTGACTTGCATATCAACAGTGACAGGGAGCTCACTATAATGTAACCAATCCCCCTAGTCCATAGCTAGTAGAGTTAGGCTGCTGTATCATCCTTCTTTATGCATAAGGGAGGCAGCGTGGTGTAATAGAAAAAACTTGGCGGTTGGGCCAATCTGGTTCAAACTCTAGTTCCCCATTTACTATCTTTGCAAGTGAGGTGTCAATCTCTCTGAGCCTCCGTTTCTGTGAAATAGGGATACAGGTGACTTACTTTATTGCCAAGAATAAATGAAACATCCTTCGCGAGGTGTTTATCATAGTGCCTGAAATATAAGCTCCTAAATGCCCCCTTGTATGGAGTCAAATTCTCCTCCTAGTAACTTCATTCAGTGGTCCTGGCTGGACACACTGGAAAGCTTCACAGAAGGTCAGGACTCTGACTCCTCTTCCTGCCTCTTTGATCTACCGCACACTCTCTCCCAATTGCCACCTGCGCGCTACACTCCCACGCCACGCCCCCTCGTCCGCTGAATACCTTCACAGATGTCACCGCGTTCCTGGAATCCCGCACTGCAGCTGCAGCGGCCCACGGGCACCAGCCACTCACCGTCAGCGCCACAGTGCATGCGCGGGGGGCTGCCGGGCTCCCCTTCTGAGTGCGCCACGCACGTTCCCGTCACCTCCACCAGCGTGGAGAAGGCACTCTCAGCTGCGGTGGCTGGGAATGCCGCCAGGCCCCGCACCGTGGCGCGGCACTGCTTGTAGTAGACGCGCACAGAGACCAGCGCAACGCATGCGCCCACGTCCTGAAAGGCCAGGTGGAAACCCCGCCGGCTGAGCGGACCGATCTCGCGCACCTCTGTGTTCAGCTTCATCTTGCGCTCGCCCAGGTCGCCCTGCGTGAAGCTCTCATCTGCAGCGATTGTATCGATCTTGCGGGGCCGGCTGCCACCTGGGCGGGGACGCCCGCGGCCCAGGTCAGCCTCTGTCTCCAAGTAGTAGACGTTGAAAGTCTCCTTGCAGGTGCCCGCGGCGCCCGGGATGCTGCTGCAGTCGCGCAGTGTGAACTGCAGCTCCACGAAGATGCGCTGCCCGCGGCCCCGGCCGATCCAGCCAGTTTGCAACCAGTTGTCCTGGTTGGGCTCCAGCACATTGCACACCTGGTATGTGCGGATCGGACGGTCGTGCTCGTCCACTCCGCTGATCTCCTCCCACTGGGGAGGAGAACAAAGATGTGGGAAACTCAGAGCCAAAGCGCCCCCAGGAGGTGGAGCCCTGGTGGTGACCAAAGCTGAAAAACCCCTTCCCCTCTTCTCGCATTCCACCTCCCATCACACCCCCTATCCCCCTGAAATTATAAGATACAGAGCCGGGAGAAACGCTGGAGACAACGAGTCCAGGTCTTAATTTTATAGGTGGGGAAACCGAGGCTCCAGAAAGAGTGATTTGATTGGACGTGAACATCGAATTAGCAGCAGAGCTGGGAATGGTGTCTGAAGTCTCCTGGCTCTCCACCAGGTGCTCACTCGGGGACCAGGCTGCAGTCACACAGCCACATCTCCCCACCCCCAACCCAAGTTTCCAAGCCACTTTTAGGATTTTAAATCTTGCTTGTTCTATTCATCTATCAATCAGCAACACTGCTTGGAGGCTCTGCTATGCACAAGACACTGTCCAGCATTGGCTCTATAGGTGACACATTTCTGTTGCTAGACACAGTCAATTTCCCCCTCACTATTTCTCTCTCTCTCTCTCCCTCTCTCTCTCTCTCTCTCTCTTTTTCTTCTGGACCGACTGAAGACTCAATATTTTCTAATAGGCCACTCTGGCTTGAAGCCAGTGCGCTGGAGACCACATGCTCTGAGGAGCATTTTGATCTGCTGTAACCACAAAGAGCTAAAAGAATTGAGTCCCAGACCACCAGAAGATTCCCGGGACAGGGAGAGAAAGGTTACACTTACCCCATTGCTTGGCAGTGCAGTCCAGCCCAACTCAGCCTGGGAGGCTTTGGAATCCAGGAGGATGACTAGGGAGAGGAAGAACAGAAATGTCGGAAAGCCAGAAGGTCAGGAAGGTGGGAGGGACCTTTGGTGAATTTGTTGTAAATTTGCTGAGGGGACAGAGACAAATTTTTCCCACCCCATACCTTCCCATGAAGGCGTGGGGTGTGAGTAGCTAGAGTGCAGGAAGAGGTACCCACAATAATTAGGTAAGGAGCCGGTATCAGTTTCCTGTAGTTGCTGTAACAAATTATCACAGACTCTGGCTTCAAATATCAATTACTTATTCCCTTACAGTTCTAGAGGTCAGAGTTGGAAATCAATTTCATTAGAATAAAGGTGGGCTGTCAGCAGGAATGGTTCCATCCATAGGTTCAGAAGGGAGCATCCATTTCCTTGAAGTTTTCAGCTTCTAGTGGCCACCTGGATTCCTTGGCTTGTGGCATCCTCCTTCGTCTTCAAAGTGCTTCGCTCCAATCCTCCAGCGATCAAGTTGCCTTCTCCTCTGACTGATCCCTCCTGCATCCCTCTTATAAGGACCATTGTGATCACACTGGAGCCATCCAAATAATCCAGGATAAACTCTCCATCTCAGGATTCCTAACCACATCTGCAAAGTCTTTTGCGTTTAGAATAAGATTGATAGGTTCTGGGGATTAATTAGGATGTGGACATACTTGGGGAGTCATTATTCAGCCTGCCTCAGAGTTCGTTGAAGTACTCTTAAGACTGGCTCTAAGAAGAGGGTGGTGGTGGCAGTGAGTCCCCCTTTCCGCCTTCTTGGTCTCCCTAAATTAAAACTGTATGTCAAGAAGAGGTAGAGGTCAGTATATTAGAGGATTTCTGCATATATCCAGAATTCATTCATACTCAGGGGCTCTTCTGAGGTCTGAAGTCACCAGGGATGGAAGAGACTAGAACCTTCTTAGTTTGACTCTTAGAGGCTCTGGGATAAATGAGTGGACTGTGCCAGCAGCAGGAGAAATGAACATTTCTTCTCTCCTTCTGCTCTCAGTATCAGTCCCAAAGAAGCACTGGTCTGGACGTCACAGCAGCAGCTCAGAGATAGGAACCCAGGCCATCTTGAAGTCTTGGAAGATTACAAATCTAGAGCTTAAGCAAGGGGGTGGGGCTCCAAGGTGAAGGGTTCTAAGAGGGTTGGCTCCAGAAGCATCGGTGACAGTAAGCAGGACCTCCGACAGCTTACCGATTTTGTTTTAAGTGACAGCGCATCGGAATTGCATATTGGCGTCAGAGATCCGGCGCCCCATCCCCCCGGTCAGCGCTTTAGATTCCAGCTTCTCAGGATTCTACACCTGGATATGACGCCCCTGGATTCAGTTGAGTGTACAGCTCCCCCAAATCCAGAGGCAAGACGCGGGCCCTGGTACCGCAGGCAGCTCCAAGCCCAGCCGCGCGGACCGCTTCGGGTAGTCTAGGCTCCAAATTCAGCACTGCGGACAGCTCCCGCGCCTGCACGTCGAGCTACTCCCAGACCCAGCCATCTCTCCCCTACCAGCGCTGCACCTCTGCCTCCGGGTTCTGGCTCCATCCCGTCGTCCTGTACTCCAGTCTCACCTCCACACCTCCTGGTCTCCTCTGCTCTCTTCATCTCCCCGCCCCCACACCTCCCACCTCCAATCATTCAACCTGTCCGTCTCATCGGCCCCTGAACCGCCGCCTCTGGCTCTCACGATTCCTGGTCTCTTTCCTCCCCAGCCTCCCAGGTCTCCAGCACGATCTCCTTAGCTACCTTTGCTCAGCTACCTTTTTCTCTGCCTCTTTAGTTCTTTGCTTTCGGCTGCCGCCTTGCCTCAAACCCCAATATAGACTCCAGTCTCTCTATACGATTCCTTCCCTCAGAACCTCAGTTCTCCAGCCTCCTATCTTTTGGCATTCCAAGCTCCAAGAGCAGCCACCAGTTTCCTCACCTTCCTCGGCGATCCCGGGCCTCCCTGGTCCCAAAAGCAACGCCAGACAGAGAGGCATCAGGCAGACGAACAGGCGCAGCGGATGTGGGCCGGCGCCGGTCTCCATGGTCCGCAGACCGAGCTGTCAGTACGGCGGCGGCGGCTCAAGCCGCGCCAGCCCCAGCACCGCTGAGCAGTGCCCCCAGACCCTGGCTCCTTCTGGGGGCGGGATCTCGCTGGTAACCATCATCCATGGGGACCAATCACTAGGCACCGCCGCAGGAGATCCACCAATCCCCGCCAGCAGAAGGTGGAGGGGTGGAGTTTCATAGACCAGGGGGCGGAACGGCGAAATGGAGGGGGGAAGGAAGGGGTCCCGCCAATCTCCAAACGTGGGGGTGGGTAGCGCTGAGCGCTGGTCTGGCTCCAGTGGAGGAGGATGAGCCGGCGACGAAGGCCCAGATCACAAAATCTTAGCCTCTCATTCCAGGAAAGTAGACAATGTGGGCGTGGCTTAAAGAGGGGAGAACCTCGCCGAGGCCGCGACACTTGCAGCCTCTGAGCTAGGCTAGAAGCTCCCTTGTTCCCAGGACTTGCAAGGGGTTTTGAAGCCTGATGTCCTGAACCCGAGCTCTGGGGCGCTCCTCTATCTACCAGCCCTTGGCTTCTTCCTGTGTCTGCGGCTCCTGGTGTCTCATGGCTCGATCCCGCCCCCTTCTCTCCCCGCCCTCCTCCTCCTCCTCACACAACACACACACACACACACACACACACACACACACACACAC
>PJEM01021744.1:0-10616 GCA_004023845.1 Helogale parvula | reverse complement strand
CCTGGCCGTGATGGCCTATGACCGCTATGCTGCGGTCTGCAAGCCCCTGCACTATCTGGTCATTATGCACCCCCAGCTGTGTTTACGACTGGTGGCTGTGGCCTGGGGGAGTGGTCTGGTCAATGCCATTGTCATGTCCCCACTCACAATGACTCTGTCCAGATGTGGCCGGCGCCGAGTCAACCACTTCCTCTGTGAAATGCCAGCACTGATCAAGATGGCCTGTGTGGACGCCCGTGCAGTGGAAATGCTGGCCTTCAGCTTTGCCATCCTCATTGTCCTCCTGCCCCTCGCTCTCATCCTTGTGTCCTATGGCTACATTGTGGCAGCAGTGTTAAAGATCAAGTCGGCTGCTGGGCGCCTCAAGGCATTCAACACCTGCAGCTCCCACTTGACCGTGGTCTCTCTGTTCTATGGAAGCATCATCTACATGTACATGCAGCCAGGGAACAGTGCTTCCCAAGACCAGGGCAAGTTCCTCACCCTCTTCTACAACCTGGTCACTCCCATGCTGAACCCACTCATATACACCTTACGGAATAAGGAGGTGAAGGCGGCACTGAAAAAGGTGTTGGGGAGGCAACCCTAAGCAGGGTGTCAGTGTGCTGAGGTACTAAGCCCTAGGTGAGACATTTTTCCAAACACTGCCGTTGACTTTTTGCTTGTAATATCTTTAGCCTATGTGTCACACTTGGATTTTTAAAAGTATGGATAAATACCCTGATGTGTATCCATGGTCAATAGAAATCAATCATAGCCACACATAGTATGGAGCTCCCTTAGCAAAATACCATCAATAGAAACAATTAAAGTCTTGGAAGACAGGTGAAATAGTGTTCACATGGATGTAATGTAAGCGCGTGTTAAATATTTTATTTAACTCAATTAATAAAGGATTCAGGCTAACATAGCAAATAGTTTTTTTTAAAGCCAGAAAGCACAACTGATAAGAAGTGAAGGAATATTGGGGTGCCTCATTGACTCAGTTGGTTGAGTGTCTGAGTGTTGATATCAGCTCAGGTAGTGAGATCACAGTTGTGAAGTTGTGAGATCAAGCCCTGTATTGGGGTCCATGTTTAAGAGTCTGCTTCAGATTCTCTCTCCTTCGCCCTCTGTCCCTTTCACACATTCTCTCTCCCTAAAAAAAACAAAAAATGGAGTGGGAGGAATGTTGAACCGAATGTCCAAATGGACACAAAAAGTTGCCCTCGGGAGAGAAGCGAGTTCAGTTTCTCCCTGCAGGACTGAATTGACTTGTCATGAGTAAGGCTTACTTTGCGGTGTTGTCAGCCCCAACTTGTGATGTTGCGGAATAGTGGCCACAGAATCAGAATTCAGTAAGCTCTAGAATTGGGACAAGACATAATTTCCCTCAGAAGCATAAATTTGTTTCCTAAAAAATAAACCGTGTATCTTATTTACGTTGTAAAGCTAAGCGTGCTGTCTCAAGCCTCTTACAAAAGTATGTAGGTATTTTCATCCTGATTTTTTTTAAATGGCAGAACTATGGTTATAGACCCTGTGTGAATTAGCTGCCATCACAGAGAGGAGAAGCGGGATTCAGAAGTGGTGTGAGTAAGTCTGAACCTCTGCTGTCATCTGCTGAATGGCACTGCACTTGCTACCGGGCGTGTCACGCCTGTACATTCCCTGAGCACACTTGTACATTCGCGCCAGCATGCTGACACCCCACACACCCTCTCGGGGAATTCTACCATTTAGAAGCTCACTCAGTTTCGTTAACTGCTAATGGATATCAGGACATCCCCCCTTCTCATCCTTTCCCCATGCAGATCCCCTGCCCAGATCTTTCCCATGCTGCAGTGGTCAGCTCAAATTAGCATCGTATTTGTACTGTTATCTGAGTTTCTTTGATTTTAAAATGCCCTGGCCCTTCTTTTAACCTATTGCATTTTTATACACTGAAATATAGGTTTTCTAATTAATATTATTATATTTATTGTCTCTTATTAGACTGTCAGTTCCTTGATTGTAAGGAACTATTTATTTTTTTCAAAACATTTTTTATTGTGTTTTATTTATTTTTGAGAGACAGAGAGAGACAGCATGAGCAGGGAGGGTCAGACAGAGAGGGAGATACAGAATCTGAAGAAGGCTCTAGGCTCTGAGCTAGTTGTCAGCACAAAGCCCAAAACAGGGCTTGAACCCACGAACTGTGAGATCATGACCTGAGCCGAAGCCGGATGTTTAACCAACTGAACCACCCAGGTGCCCCAACTATTTATTTTTTTAATCCTTCTTGGCATCATTCCAAACATCAAGTTGTTGGATAGTTTGCCGGTAGTAAGCAATCAGTAACAGCTTGGGCCAATTATTCATTTTAGCTGATTAATTACATCCAGAAATAATACCTTCACTTTATTAAAAAATGCTTTTTTTAAGTTTTATTTGTTTATTTTTGAGAGAGAGAGAAAGCATGAACAGGGGAGGGGCTCTGTCAGTGCAGAGCCTGATATGGGGCTCAAACTCATGAACAGTGACATCATGACCGGAGCCAAAATCAGAAGTTGGATGCTTAACTACTTGAGCTACCCACATGCCCTCTTTATGTCACTTTAATTGATGCACTATTTTCTTTTTGTCTAGATTACAACTGGCTCTATCACAGCAGACTGAGTCTACATCTGCTGTCAAATGTTTTATACGTTTTTCCTAATTCAGTATAAACTCTATGATGAGAGAGAAAATAAGCTGTTGAGGAATTTCTACATGTATCAAAAATCATTCCCAACTTTTAGGTAACAAAACTTTTTTTAAATTGCCCCTGCCTTTGAATTATGAACTGAAGGGGATTATCATGAACTTTGTCATGGTCTAGAGGCTGGTTGAATGGTAACAAGAGTTCAGTTTTAAACCTCTTCGGATTGACCTAAGTAAGAAAGCTATTTCTCCTGTACTCATTAAAATTATTTTCTCCCTTACAGAGCTCTCTCATTTTGTTATTCCTTATTTGACCCATCCTTATTGACCCATCATTAGTCAATTATTAAAACCAGTGAAAGTATTTTTTTAAAAAAGCTTCTGTAAATATGAGCACAATCACATATGTTTACGAGTTGTAGATCTGCCAGAAAGTTAGAGAACCACCTTCGTGAACGCCAGTGGGTGGGTTCTGTTTATACACTATTGAATTTTACATTGAAAGTGGCAATTACTTTTAATAAATGTATTGTAATGGGCAGGTAAGAAAACCGCTTTAAATGAGCATCATTTTTGCCTTTGGTGCATGTCATTTCTCAAGACCCTAGAGATTGAGTTAGGGAACACCCAGAAGCCTACTCTTGTGATGACAGCTTCCCACGACACGTGCTCTCTTCTCCTTTTGCTTCTGGACATCAGAAAGTACCAATGGTAGCTTAATATCTTTGGCACACTTATTTTGCATAATCTGTACTTACAGAATATTTGCCCCAAAATTGTTGACTGGGAGAGTACTTAAGTCAGAATCAAAAAGAAAAAGGTTTATTTTGTTAGGAGAGGTCTAACATCAGTAAAATAGTTTGGTTGAGGTTATAACACAGCAAATATGAATGTGGAATGAGTGTCAAACACCTATTGTAAAATAAACTCTATGAATTTTTCATTACATATGATTTCCTTCTTATTCCTGATGCTCCCTGTAGACACAACCAGGATTTCTCACAACCAACGACTTACCCAGTCTCTCCTGTGGCACGACAGCAATTCTTCTATAGGACTTCCAAGCTTTTTACTGTCTTTAGAAGTCCTGTAAAAAAAAAAGATAAAAAAATGTAAACTTCTGGGGCGCCTGAGTGGCTCAGTCGGTTAAGCGTCCGGCTTCGGCTCAGGTACTGATCTCACGCTTTGTGGGTTCGAGCCCCACGTCGGGCTCTGTGCTGACAGCTAGCTAATAGCCTGGAGCCTGCTTCAGATTCTGTATCTCCCCCTCTCTCTGACCCTCCCCTGCTCATGCTCTCTCTTTCTTCTCTCAAAAATAAATAAAAAACATTTTTAAAAAGTTATAAAAGAAGAAACTTAAACTTCTTTTCACTGAAATACTTTACTGTATTAGGATATCAGCTTTTTTTAAACTCCCACTCAAAGGAATGAATCTATAATATGGGAAAATCAGTCATCATTAGGAAGCTTATCATCCCCAAAGGCAAGGGAAATGAAAGCAAAACTGAACTCTTGGGACTTCATCAAGATAAAAAGCTTCTGCACTGCAAAGGAAACAATCAAGAAAACTAATAGGCAACTGACAGAATGGGAAAGGATAGTTGCAAGTGACATATCAGATAAAGGGCTAGTATCTAAAATCTACAAGGAACTCACCAAACTTCACACCCACAAAACAAATAACCCAGTGAAGAAATGGGCAGAAGACATGAACAGACACTTCTCCAAAGAGGACATCCAGATGGTCTACAGGCACATGAAACCATGGTCAACATCACTCATCATCAGGGAGACACAAATCAAAACCACACTGAGATACCACCTCATACCAGTCAGAGTGGCTAAAATGAACAAATCAAGAGACTATAGATGCTGGTGAGAATGTGGAGAGATGGGCACCCTCCTACACTGTTGGTGGGAATGTAAACTGGTGCAGCCGCTCTGGAAAACAGTGTGGAAGTTCCTCAAAAAACTATCCATAGAACTCCCTTATGACCCAGCAATAGCACTGCTAGGGATTTACCCAAGAGAGACAGAAATGCTGATGCACAGGAGCACATGTACCCCAATGTTCATAGCAGCACTGTCAACAATAGCCAAATCATGGAAAGAGCCTAAATGTCCATTACCTGATGAGAGGATCAAGAAGATGAGGTATATATATACAATGGAGTATTACATGGCAATGAGAAAGAATGAAATATGGCCATTTGTAGGAAAGTGGATGGACCTCGAGAGTGTCATGCTAAGCGAAATAAGTCAGGTAGAGAAGGACAGAAACCATATGTTTGCACTCATAGATCTAACAGGAAAACAGGAGAAACCTAATGGAGGACCAGGGGGAGGGGAAGAGGGAAAGAGAATTGGGGCGAGAGAGGGACACCAAACCTGAGAGACTATTGAATGCTGAAAGCGAACTGAGGGTTGAAGGGGGGGGGGAGGGGGAAAAGAGGTAGTGGTGATGGAGAAGGGCACTTGTGGGGAAGAGCACTGGGTGTTGTATGGAAACCAATTTGACAATAAACTATTTTAAAAAAATAAAAAATAAAACAGTCGAACTCTGAAAAATATAATATTTATCTACTTGAGAAGAAAGGAGGGCTCACAAAACTCCACAAAGACATAGGTATTGATATCCATTTTGTATGAAATTAAATACCACAGTTGTAATTGATAGGAAAATTTAAATGAAAAAACACATTTACTTTTTAAGTATAGCAAGTAACTTCTTGACTTGTTAAAACGCCCACATTTTCTTCTTTATGATTCTGAAGAAAAAGAACAATTTTATTTTGCTTTGTGTAATTGATAATTTGTAAAATTCCAAGATTAACTGGCTATCTGTGTGTTGCGTGCGCGGGCGCTCAGAAGCAAGGGCGCGAGGGTGTGGGAATGAGGAAATGAAGAAAGCTAAAGGACGGGGGCGGGAGGAGCAACGTGAGTGATGCCCAGATCGCTGCTTTATTTCTCACATGCAAGCAGTTTCATACATAACAGACGGCCACAGCTGTGAAAAGACTTTTTTCTTCTAGATAATACTTTCTCTGTTCTCACTGTTATCGTTGTGCCATATTCCCTGGAATCCTTACTATCTTAACGATTGCCAAGGGGTGAAGGACAGTTGTGCACTTAACATTTTAACTCAAGAAGCTTGAAGGACATTTGTACAAATAACATCTTAACTCAAGAGATTTAACCTCTGAGGAGCTGGGACAGCTGCAAGGGTTGTAAGAGCACAAGAGCGTTTGCTGGATCGCACTCTCCCTACTGGCTCCTTGCTGCTGCTTCCCACATCTGAAAAGCAAAAATCTACCACTGTCATAATTTTCTACCATATTTTTCCTGCCATAATTGTTTAAAAATGTTTACTTATTTACTTCAAGAGAGAGAGTGAGCGAGCAGGAGAGGTGCAGAGAGAAGGAGAAAGAAAAAATCTCAAGCAGTCTCCCCACAGCGAGCACAGAGCCTGAGGCGGGCTCAAACCCCTGAACTGAGGGATCATGACCTGAGCCAAAACTAAGAGTTGAACACTTATCTGACCAACCCGCCCAGGTGCCCCTCTGCCGTAATTTTTTGTGCCTTACCCAGTGTTATTGCCATACAAACTATACCCCATGTTAGGAGAGGATGGCAGGTTTCTTACAAAAGTGTTATGTCAAAAGCCCCAGGAAAGACAGGCACGGAGAGGTACAATGAGGAATTTCATTATTCCATGACAGGCAACATGCGCTTACCCAAGATAACACACGGTGCTGAGTTCTTTTAAAAAGTTTTAGTCAGATGATTTTTTAGGGACTTCACGCAGGCACCTTCGTGAAAGTTCTAGATGATCCCCAGCCACCAGACAACGTGCCCACAGGGGTCTGCCCTGTCTTCTGACAACTGGGGTGGGAATGAAGTGCCCGTTGTGCAGGTTTGAAGGTGTCGTGAGAAAGAGGCCCTTCCTGTCCCCGGAGCCTGCCTGTGGGGACTTCTGTGGGGAAAACAAGCTGCGGCTATGTTCTTGGGACAGTTTTCCGACTGTGGTGGCCTGTGACATCAGTATCACTTAGGTCAAGGTGGCTGATAGTGTTCAGAACACACGTGTCTTACTGATTTGTTTTTTGTCAGTTCTACCAATTGCTAAGGAAGCAACCAACACGTATGTTATAATATCCAGCCATGACTATGAAATTGTCTATACCTCTCTTTAATGCTTAAAAAAATGACACAAAGGATATGTTAATTCTTTCCAGGTGATTAACAATATCACTTGACGTATTTCGGCAAACTAGCATCCATTTATTGCATTCAAGTGACTGCAGTACTTGAAATGCATTGTCCTGGTAGATCGTGAACCCCATGTAAAATACTACCTCCAGCCCTAATTCTTTCAGGGCTGACCAAATTAATTGCATCAAAGAAGTACTTATCTATCTGTTTGGATACACGGATGAAAATTTCCGGCCACGTTGGTGCAGAAATCCTTTACGACTGTGAAGAAACAATACAGTTGACTCTTGAACAGTGCGAGGTTAAGGAGCACTGAGCCCCTGATGGAGTTGAAAATCTGCGTCTAACTTTATACTCCCCCAAAAGCTGACTAAGAGTCTACTCTTGCCCAGAAGCTTTTCCAATAACACAAACAGTCCATTCACACATATTTTGTATCTTAGGTGTATTGTATACTTATGACATGTTCAGCTAGAGAAAAGAAATTGTGATCAAGAAAATCATAAAGCAGAGAAAATACATTAGCAGGACTGTCTTGTATTTATTGAAAAAATCCGTGCATCAATGAACCCACACAGTTCAAACCTGTGTTGTTGAGGGTCACTGTATAAAGATCTCATCATCCTAGTATTCTCTGACTTAGATGTATAATCTGCACATTATGTCCAAAATGATGTTCAGATCGTTGCAAAGATCAGCACAGATGGCATTAACTTTATATTTGATTTAAATATCTTTTTTTAAAAAATTTTAAGGTTTATTTATTTATTTATTTATTTATTTTGGAGAGAGAGACAGAGACAGAGACAGAGCCTGAGCAGAGGAGGGGCAGAGAGAGAGAGTTAGAATCACACAGAATCTGATGGAGGATCCAGGCTCTGATCTGTCAGCACAAAGCCCAGTGCAGGTCTTAAACTCGTGACCTGAGCCAAAGTCAGACACTTAACCAACTGATCCACCCAGGTGCCCCTATAAAATACCATTTTAAAACCAGATGCCTTACATACATATTTTGCTTCGGAAGTGATTTTTTAAGTTGGTCATGAGTTTCGAATAACATCAACTTGGTGAAAACATGTAAGTTTTAATGCATCACATAAATGCATATAATTAATGGTTATTCGTAGGCTATCATCACATCAAGAAGATCCTCAGGTCCTTGATTTTAATGGCTGCAGATGATGTTATCATTTGGAGTTTCCAGGGGGCAACTTGACCTTTTCCAAAGAGTAATCAGTGTGGTTACTGAGGTTTGATAGATTACAATTTAAAGAACATCAATCAATCAAATTTCAAGTATTTGTTTTATGTTTACTATATTTTAAAAACTTCAGCAATCTGGGGTGCCTCGGTGGCTCAGTGGGTTAAGCGTCCAGCTTTGACTCAGGTCATGATCTTGTGGATCGTCGGTTCAAGCCCCACGTCGGGCTCTGTGCTGACAGCGAGTTTAGAGCCTGGAGCTGGCTTCGAATTCTGTGTCTCCCTCTGTCTCTGATCCTCCCCTGCTCCAGCTGTCTCTCTCTGTCTCTCAAAAATAAATAAAAACATAAAAAAATTAAAAAATAACTTCAGCAATCTAAGAGAAAAAGTTACAAAGCAAGTGACAAAGAGAAACTTTATTTACTCTTTTGTACTTTCCTTTTGAAAATTATATTAAAATGGAAAGAAATTTGACTTTAAAAGTGTTTTCTCAGAAAAAAGACTAAATCTCATTTCAAGGAAAAAGAGGTATTCCAAAGATGTTCAAGTTTGCACTATACTGTCAAACTTGAACTTTTTGCCCTACCAAACATCAGAAATAGTTAACCACACACACACACACACACACACACACACACACACACACATAAAAATTTGAGGCCATGCCCCCCAGATAGAAACCAAGAATCTAAGAGTATTGATTCCCAAGCATCCAGTGTTATTCCAAGCTCTCCCCTAGGAATATGCACTTCTAGTTTTTTTCTGCAGCCCTGCTAATTACCCAAAGGAGTACACAGTCCCTGAGATCTCAACAAGAAAACATCTTGTCAACCTCTAGGCGCCATCTTTGATGCTAAGAAATTAGTCCTCCATGTCTTCTATCTGCATCTATAAGAGCTTCCACATCTGCACTGGTTATCCTCTGGGGCCAAAAGCAAGTCTTGGCCTTGCCTTGGGGTTTGGGTTGATGGCTCCTAAAGGCTCCTGAAGGCTGGATATTGGGCCCAAATGGCCGGCAGGCAAGGGAGGAATGCTAACCTTACTTCCTATTACAATTGCCTTTTTTCTCTAAAATTTATCTACCCAACGGCAATTATTCTATTTAACTTTTCCTCTGAGTAGTGATGTACCATTCCTCTATCACATTAGTCAAATTATTAGAAAACTCACACAGCTCTGACAGCTCTTCTCTTCAGGAAGAAACTAGAATCTCATGCACCCAGGTCAGTTCAGGTCTTGTACATAATCCCCTTTCTGAACAAGCTGAGATCTTTGTAACTACTTCTGTATGATTTCTGGTGCAGTAGTCTCACATCACCCTCTCATTACTTTCTACTTCTATGAACTGCAAATCTCCCATAAAAATACCAGGTAACAAATCCCAACCTGAGGAAAATACATTACACTCTGTTATTCCTAACTCCCTTGGGAAAGCTGAAGCCAGGTAAGCCTAACTGATTAGAGAAAATTGAGACAACTTTCCTTCTTTTCCTTTAGTATATTGTATTGTGCTGTGGAAAATAAATTTACTATAAGAACGTTGAAGCTGAGAAGTTTTCACCAAAGGTATGTTTTTTAACTTGAAAAGTAAAATATTTGTGACAACTTGTGTTCTACTCTGCCTTTGGTTTTTCCCAGCTCGCTAGCTGAATATATTATCATTCACTGAGGCAGCCTTTAATTCTCTAGATCACACAGCAGAGTAGATATTTTATAATATCCATTTAATTATTGTAGTCATTATTTTTGCTTCAGTTCTCAAAGCATGGACACGACAGAGGGTCTGAGGTACTTTTCCTTCTGTACCTGCCGCTCTGCTGATCTCACACTTGTCTCCGTTTCCTTGTTAGGCTCCTTACTCTCCTGGTGTCCTCGATTCCAATCACACATCCGTCTTTTTATAAAGCCAGCTCTCTTTATTCCTTAGAGCCTTATTAGGGTCAATCTTTCTCCATTTACTTTTTTTTTTAATGTTTTATTTTATTTGTGATACAGAGAGAGACAGAGCAGGAGAGGGGGAGTGGCAGAGAGAGAAGGAGACACAGACCTGGAAGCAGGCTCCAGGCTCTGAGCTAGCTGTCAGTACAGAGCCTGACGCGGGGCTCGAACCCACGAACGTGAGATCTGACCTGAGCCGAAGTCGGAGGCTTAACCAACTGAGCCACCCAGGTGCCCCTCCATTTACTTTTTAAATTACTCGATTTACCACAGTCTCCTTCCTTCTCTCTCCCATTATCCCTAGGGCCATGCACCTCTCCCACAAGCCAGTTATGTTGTTTCAGTGTTTCTGAAAGATGACCAGAAGACAAATATATCCAAAGTGGCCATTTTATTAGTGGACAGAACATCTCCCCTGATCCTGGCAATCTCCACTACAGAAGTCTTTTTCTTTCAGAGAAATGAGTGAAAGAGATTTGATTTGACAGCCTTTCACAGGAATAAGTAACTATTTGGCAGATCCAAACATAACCAAAGTAAAAAGTAATGGCACACTATTCCATCTTAATAGGGTCTAGTCTCCGGGTCCTGATAGGCAGTAGTTT
>PJEM01021743.1:0-10618 GCA_004023845.1 Helogale parvula | reverse complement strand
TTTTTAATTCATTGATGAGGCAATCCTGGTCACTGCCTTTGATTTTTATTTTTTTATTTTCTTAAATTTCAAGTTGAACTTTTATAGAAGTAAAACATTCATAAAAGGGGGAGAGTAAAAATGATTAGAACAAAGATTTTTTACTTTGAATTCAGTTTATGCAATCAGCATCCTTTCAGAACAAGAGACAGAACATGGCCAGCACACCAGAAGCTCCCCTATGCTTTCTCCAAGCCATGCCTCTGCTCGCCAAAGAAACGATCCTGACCCCTAACACTATATTAACTTTAATACTTTTGTACTTGACATAAATAGAATCACACAGTATATAAATTTAAGTTTAATGGCAAGAACTGCAAAAGGTCTGAGATTTTACCTTACTTGCAGCTGTCACAGGTTCATGGGAGCTGGGAGAAGACGTGAGATCCCTGGACCAGAGGAAAGGCTGTTTTCATTCATAGAGCAGCAAACAACATGAGCATCAGCATATTTGTGTCCATTCCCCTTGCCCCTCAAGTCCCACAAGCATGATGCAGATGTGCCCAAATGGATGCCTGCACAGACAGAGGATTGCAGGACAGGAACGCCACCTGAAGTGACCTGATCTTTTAACTGGATAAGAAGCATGCTTACCCTTTGCTCTGGAGGCAGACATTATCTCTCTCTTCTAAGTCTGTTTGCTATGCAAATATCCTGAAATAAAGGACTTTGAGGAAGAATTAGAAAGATCTACTTCTTTTTTTAATCAAAACTAGATGATTTGCTATGAGAGAAAAAGCTTCAGAAAGTTTCCTTTTGAAAGCTCTGCTGACTGAGAAAAAGCTCAATGCACTAAGAAAATGCTCACAGCAAACCAAACTGACTGATATGAATTTAAATCCTACTTTTTCCCAAGTGGTCTTTTTGGCTCTGTTGTGCTACACAGCCTGGGACACAGGTCCTACAGCATTGGAGGGCCCCCTGGATTTTTGGGTCCCAGAGGAATAGAAGGATTAAGCTGTGGCCTCAGGGACCTGGAGTCATATGTGGGTCTGATTCAGCTTTCAAAGCAGCCAAACTCCAAAGCCCCAGATCACAGTAGGACATTTGCAAGTCATTTCTCTTTATAAGTCTGGTTTGCATTTTGTAAAAATTGTAAAGACTCAGTTGGTTGAGCATCAGACTCTTGATTTCAGCTCAGGTCATGATCCCAGCATCGTGGGATCAAACCTTGTGTCAAGCTTCACACTGAGCATGGAGCCTGCTTTAGATTCTCTCTCTTTCTCCCTTTGCCCTTCTCCCCTGCTAGCATTCTAAACAAAAGCAAAGTTTACTTTGTTACTTAATTGATTTTACAGCTGCTCTTATTGAATGGTGACAGAATTATATTTCATAAAAATACTGTTTTTGAACAGAGCTAACTTAAATATAATCCTTGTGAATGTTTCCTTTTCATTGCATCTGCTAGAATTAAGTAATATTTGTATTATATTTTGAGTAGATTAACTGGCCTACTGATACGTAAACATAATTACAATATGACACAGCCATATAGAGGCGTTTGAAACAGTGAAAAGGAGTCATCTAGGCTGTGAGTTACTATAAGAAATCTGTAAAGGTAACTAAAGATGTACTTCAACAAATTTTGATCAGCACTAAAAAAACCCAGAAAAAACTTTAAAAAGAAACATATCACCACCCCAAACCTATTAGTATTTATATTAGTTTATTAATTTCATTCATAAATTAAATTAAGAGGGTTGATACTTTACAATTTCATTTCCTGTTTTATTATTTTGATTTAATCTTTGAAATTTTGCTTCTGATATTCTTTGCTGTTTAAATTGTTTTCTAGGGGAGAGGGCAAGATGGCGGAGAAGTAGGGAGTCCCCTAACTCCCACCTGCATCGATCAAACAAAGAAGAGCTGAATCCAAAAGACTTGAACTACAAGAGTATGAGAGGGAAACAGACAGAGTCCACTAAGAAGAGAGCCTCATAGGTGCATGATTAAGAACTGGGGAAGATAACAACAGCCCAGACACAGAAGCATGGAGGGGAGGGAGCTCCCTCTGCAGAGAGACAAAGGGGAAAAAGTGGCCAAACTGCTCTTAACAACTGTCCCTGGAAAAGAGAAAAACCTTGGCCAGGAAAGAGATGGTTCCTATCATCCCATCTCTAACCACCGGGCGTTCAGAGAGAGATACTATCTCTAACTGCTGAGGCTGCTTTGGGTTGTGTGCTCTGGGCCCAGAAAGTTTCTCTGGTACAGACTGTATGCAAAGGACTCAATAGGCATCAGGAGAAACTTCCCCACTACTTGATCCCCAGCTAGGAAAGGCCCCGCCTGGGATACTGGGGTTACCTTTCCGACACCATCATTACTGCACAAGGAATAAGAGCTGAAAACGAGGCTGGGGGCGGGACATAGAGCAATGCCCACCCTGCTAGGCCAAGGGCACAGTAAGATCAGACCCAAAAGAGTGATTACAAAACTTGGTCTGAGAAGGGAGTGGGGGGCCGCCACATTTCTCCCCACAACCACCAAGGTGGAGCCTCAGGAGGCAGCCCCAGAGACCCACAGTGCAGGTGAGATCCGCCTACACTAAACCACACCCATCTGCCTTGCCTAGCTGCTTTGTTACCAGAGCTGAATGGATGCTGTGGAAACAGAGGGCCCAGCCCCTCCCCCCAAAACCAGGACTGATGTATTGCCGTAATTAACTCTAGATCAATTCTTGCTATTCAGATATATTTTGCTTAGCTCATTCTTATCTTTCCCCTCCCCTGGAGTGGGTATTCTGGTTATAGGTTTGCTCAAACAGTTATATCTAATTCTTTCTCTCTCTCTTTTTTTTTAACTTTTAAAAAGTTTTATTTATTTTTGATACAGAGTGTGACAGAGCATGAGCAGGGAAGGGCGTTGAGAGAGGGAGACACAGAATCAGAAGCAGGCTCCCAGCTCTGACCTGTCAGCACAGAGCCCGACACGGGGCTTGAACACACTAACGTGAGATCATGACCTGAGCCGAAGTCCAACGGTTAAACGACTGAGCCACTCAGACACCCCTAATTCACTCTCTTGAAATATATTCTGATCCTCCGTCATTACCTTCCTTTCTCTCTGAAATAATCAGACTATATAATTTCTCAGGGTAACATGATCCAGGTCAAAGTTCAATTTCTCTTTCTTCCCACCCGTGTCACTTCTCTTTGTATATGGTCTTCCAACAGCACTGCCTCTATCCTGCTCTTTATTTATAACAGGGATCTCTGGAATTCTGCTTTTAAACTGTCCTTTGTCTTTTTTCCTCTCCCTTTTGTTTTGCCTGTTTCTTTCATTTGTTTGTACATTTGTGTGTTTTTGTTCCCTATTTGTTTGTCTGTCTGTTTCCTGTTACAGGGCTACCTCAACAAACAAGCAAAAGTACACATGGTCGAGAGTCCCAAATATCACTATGAGTAGGGAAATGAAATAACCAAAACACAACAAGAGAAACCAAGGGAAACCATTGAAAGAACACTTCCTGAATGGACAGATCCTGGACAGTCAATGAGAATCCTTTAGTATAGCCATACCCACAGGTGGAGAGCACATAATAGTCTTTTTTAAACTGACAAGAGACAGAAAACTAGCCAAAATGATGAAACGAAACAACTCTCCTCTAAAGAAATTTCAGGAAGTAGTCACAGCTACAGAATTGGCCAAAACAGATCTAAGCAACATAACTGAGCAAGAATTTAGGACTATTGTCATAAAGTTAACTGCTGGGCTTGAAAAAGGCATGGAAGACTTCAGAGAAGGTTTGCTACAGAGACTATGCTTCTTAGAAATAGTTCTGATCAATGAAATACTGCTACAAATGAGGTGCATAATAAAATGGAGGCAACCACTGCACAAACTGACGAGGCAGAAAAAAAATAGGTGAATTAGAAGACACAATTATAGAACAAGAGGAAATTGAGAAAAAGAGAGATAAATTGATCCAAGAACAAGAAAGGAGAATTTGAGTACTCAGTGATACAGTCAAAGGGAACAATATCCATACCATAGGAATTCCTGAAGAGAAAAGAGACAAAGGGGCTGAAGAAATACTCGAAAAAATTATAGCCAAGAACTTCCCCAATCAGCAGAAGGAAACAGAGCATGAAATCCCAGAGGCACAGAGAACCTCTCAGACATCATTTGAATCGGTCTTCTGCACAATATATCAGAATGAAACTAGCAAAATATAAAGTTAAAGAGAATTCTGAAAGCAGCTACGGATCAAAGGGCAAAGGAAAACCTATCAAAGTAGTTGCAGGCCTATCTACTGAAAGTTGTCAGGCCACACAGGAATGGCAGGAAATCTTCAATGTGATAAACAGGAAAAATATGCAGCCAAGAATCCGTTATCCAGCAAGCCTGCCATTCAGAAATAAGGAAAGATAAAGGTTTTCCCAAATAAACAATAATTGAAAGAAATCATTACCACTAAACCAGTCCTACCAGAAATCCTAAGGGGATCTCTGAGGGAAATGTTGCTAGGAACACAAGGCACCAGAGACACCACTACCAGTATGAATCCTACAGAGAACACAATGACTCTAAACCCATATATTTCAGTCATACCACTGAAGCAAGGGGTGAACTGTCCATAAAACCTTTCTCACATTCTTCAAATTTGGAAGAGTTGCTCCAGGATGAATTCTGTGATACTGAGTAAAGTTTGAAAAGTGATTAAAGACCTTACTGCATGTTTTACATTGGGAAGGTTTTCATCTAGTATGAATTCTGTGACATCAAGTAAAGTATAAAAATCACATAAAGATCTAGCCATATTCTAACATTTGTAGATTTTCGCTCTAGTATGAATTCTGTGATGTTGGATAAGGTGAGTGTTGGATCAAGACCTTGGCACGTTACTCACATTGCTAACGTTTCTCTCCAGAATGGAATCTTTTATGTCCGATAAAGTGTGCGTGCTTGGTAAAGGTCTTGCCACATTCATTACATTGGTAGGGGTTCTCTCTAGTATGGATTTGGGGATGTTTGGTCTGAACCCGTCACGAAAGGACTATTTTCAATACGGGCAGGAATTTAAATCAAAGTGACAAGTGTTGTTGCCCAATGGAAGCCATGATGGAGAGAGAAGGGAGAGAAGCCTCTGGGGTACAGAGGAGGAGTGTTCTAAACACCTGACCTTGAGTATCATTTCTGAGAAGGTTAAAAATTAGGAGAAAGCATAAAGCAGAACCATCAGAAGCAAAAAAAAAAAAAAGTCTATTTTTTTTTTAAGTTTCTCTTGTAGCAGGATTCTCACACTGAGGCTTTTCTTCCCAGGAAACAACATTATTCCTCCTGGCACCTCTCAGCTGGGTTCGTCCCCAAAGAACTGAGCCCTGAACACCACTTGGCATCGTTTTTTATATATGTTGTGCTCCCAGATATGGTCACACACAAACATGCAGTGCAGCCACGTTGTCTCTTATTACAAGGTCATGAGGGATGTTGTCAGGTACTCATGGAGCCAGGTTGTCTGCAAGGTTTTGATTGTTTCATTCTTTAGGAAGGACAAAGAGAGAAAGAGAGAAAGAGGGAGGGAGAAAGAAAAAATTGCAAACTGAGGAAGAAAAACAGAGGAAAAGAATGAGAATCTTCACTAGGCTCCAAGTGCATCAGGAATCCCGACTCAAGGCTGGATCACGGGTCCCTGGGATCAGGGCCTGAACTCAAATGAAGAGTCCGATGCTCAACTGGCAGAGACACCCAGATCCCCACAATTTCTACATGCGTGAAATTTTTGGACAAAAAGACAACAGGGCCTCCAGCCAGGGGCACAAGACATACCTGAGAACTGGCCATTTCTTCTTTCATCTTCTCTATGTTTCTTTCTCAGAAGATCTTTGTGGAGAAATCCCAGCTCAAGTAGGAGGAATTTGCCTGAAAAGCCAGCAAAGCAGTCTCTTCACTGGTAAACGCTCACCTGCAGGCAGGACTTTCAAATGCAGAGAAGGTACAACTTCCCAGCCTTCCTGTCAGGAACAATTGAGAACCTATGAGCTCCTACTTGAAGACCCATCTCTGAGATTGCCTTCTCTGCTTTGGGGGGAGGGGAGCATCCCTGTTGGGAGGCACCTTGGACTCAGGGTTGAGTGAAAATTCCTGGCGAGGGTAGGGCAAGTGTGCCAAGTGTCTTGTAGCCAGGCAGCGACCCCGATTTACCCTCCTGGAACAATCATTTCTGCTTGGGCACCAACCCTCGGACTGCTTTGTTGATTGGTGTCAGGAGCAGCCTGTCCCCCTGCCCTGTCCCTGAGGCATCATTGCACCTGGTCAGGGAAAAGATGAGCAAACTCAATACACCCTAGTGCAACTAAGGCAAGCCACCTAGAATTTTCCTCCCAGCCGTGCAGTTAACTGATAAGTGAATTTTTCGTAATCCTGGATGTGGTTGCAAGTCATTTTTGTGATAAATGTCAAAAATGTATCATTCCTCTTGGACAGTGAGAGCAGACATTGTGTCTCCTGGGGATCCTGTTTTTCTGGGGACCTTCTCTTAGAGCTATAAACAGCCTAATGACCCTTACTCCTGTAAAACTGACCTTTACTAAAGAATGCTGTGTGCCTCAAGGCTAAAGATCGCTTTCTCAGGGCTCTACCTGAGGTTTTGTAAATCTTGCTCTTCTGCATCCTATGGGGGAAAAAAGTACGCTGAAAAAATACCTGCCTTTCCCATATAATAACATGAGTGCCTGTAGCTGTTTTTTGACAATCATTATGACTAAGATTAGAATTGTAACTTCTGCAGAATCCCCCATCTGCAAAATTGTGTTGAAAAATTATTTGTGAGAGATCATTTAGTAACATACCCTGCTCTTTCTGCTCCTTGTACCTCTCACTATAAATAAAGCTAGAGAATCAAACAGAGCATTTGCCTGCCTGGTGATCACAAAGAAACTTGAGCTATCTCACTCCCTTTCGCTGACACCATCCATCCTTCAGGGACCCCTGGACCTGTGGGAGCTGGATTCCGGCACCTCCCTTCCCACAGAGCCCACAAACTCTGCTTGAGCACAGAAAACGGCTGCTACTTGGACCTCAACCTCCCCAACTCCTCTACAGGAGACCTGCTACCTCTCCTTGTCGAACAGCCTGCACTCAACTCTCATAGGTTTGTTGTTGTTGTTTTTATAGTATGTATTTCTTTTTTGGGAGACAGAGCATGAGCAGGGGAGGGGCAAAGAGACAGGCAGTCAGATTCTGAAGCCTGCTCCAGGCTCTGAGCTTGAGCACACACCCAATGCGGTGCTCAAACTCACAAAGCCTAGGATGATGACCTGAGCCAAAGTCAGGTGGGTAAACGACTGAGCCACCCCAGCACCTCTCAACTCTCATAAATTAATGGGAAGCCTTCCTGCCTGTCCCTGCGCCCCACTTAGAATTATGATAGAAAAGGAGAAGATTCAGTAGGCAGGATGGGAAAGATCAGGACCTGAGATCTCTGGGTGGGGAAAAGCATTTAGAACAATGCTGGGAGTGTCTAATCAAAGCAAACCCCTTCAGGTGTAAGGTTCCTCTTAAATATTTGACAGAAGCCACATACTGCCCCTCAGGTTCCCCTCAGGAATTTGACTAAAGAGCTAAGCAAAGATTAGTAGTAGATCATAAAACCTAAGACCCACAGGGAACTGTCTGGCCTTAGACCACCCCTCATACACTTGAAATGAGACAATCAGGAGTGGAACCCTGACACCTACAGTTATTAGAATAACGGAGGACTTGAGGAGGAACAAGGGGGAGGGTAGAAATGGTGGGAGAGTCCTGAATCACATAAAACCAATCTGAACCTGCTTCCCTCTCAGAGAAAGAGGAGTGAGTCATCCAGTGTCCTCTCCTCGTTCCATAGAAGGAAGCTCCTTTATGGTGTCCGGGAGAGACTCATTCCAAGCTCCTTTTCCTATTTTGAGAACACTGAGCATGTGTAGAGTTGCAAACAGATAGAAAGTGATTGTTTGTATGGCATCTTGTCATGCAAAAAAAGGATGAAGAGACATGATTCCTGCCATGTAGGGATTTTAAGAATAGAGCAAATGGGTACACTGTTGAATTCAGGATTGTGGAGAGAATGAGAGGAAGAGGTGATGTGCAGGGGACTTGGCTGCAGTTGGGCCGGTTTCCTTTCTGTGTTGTGGTGGGAGATGCGGTGTCACTTCTGATGGGTCATCCATGAACCAAAGAGCTGTTCTTTTTTTGTTTTAAGAGTTTTTCTTAGCAGCAGTAGTAGTGGCATTTATTTTACATTCTCATTAAGAATTCAAGTTTTCTAACATAGTTGTCTGTGGTTCGCGGGCAGGCGCACAGAAGTAAGGACGCGAGGGTAAGGGAATGAGGAAAAGAAAAGAGAATCAAAGGATGGAAAAGGGAAGGACAACATGAGTGATGCCCGTATTGCCACTTTATTTCTCATTTGCAAGAAGTTTAATACAAAGAACCACAACGAAGAGAAGTTTTTTTCTAGACAAAACTTGTTCTGTTTTCATGATTATTGTTGTGCCATATTCCTGGGAACTTTACACTCTCTTCTTATTGCTATTATAAGAGTGCCAAAGCGTGAAGGACATTTGTACAGTAACATTTCAACTCAAGAAGCTTGAAGGACATTGGTGCGAAAACATCTTAACTCAAGTGAATTAACCCCTGAGGAACTGGATCAGCAGCAGCGGTTTTAAGGGCCCAAGTGCTTTGCTCAATCACACTCTCCTTACTGGTTCCTTGCCGCTGCTTCCCACAATTGTCCCAGAAAATTCTGTTCATGTAAAGTTGCTTTCGATTTTATTTTATGAAATAGAAAGGAAAGAGACTAAATAGTTTCACATAATATGAACTCCGGTGTTAACATTCTTTGGGCAGGCTTAGGACTGACAGAGCTAGAAGCATCCCAGAGACAGAGACATCAGAGCCTGCAGCCAGCTCCCTCCCTTGCCCAGACCATATCCACCCCCTTCTGAGACCGTGCCATGACATCCAACATTGTTTTCAAGAGTACTGATAATTCAAAAGAAGAGAATCACTCTGCTCCAGAGGCTCACCAGAAATCCAATCTTCCTGCAAAAATGAACATAGTGTACCCGATTCCCAGGGCTTGGGAATGATTAACGTGCACAATGTAAGATTCTCAGGCCAGCATCCTGGACGCAGTGCATCCTCATACACTTGGAGCAGGTGGTAGATACTCAATAAACATCCCTTTGATGGAGGAGTACACATGTGTACCCCAAAGAGCCTTGCTCAGATCCCACTGCCTTATCTAGTCCCTTTCCAACATGCAGGGGATTTGCAGAGAATAACATCTTCTCAAAACCTGTTGGTAATTTCCACTGGCAACAGCAGTACTTGTGTTGAGATACGATGGTTGGGTATAAAGAACTCAGAGGTGCTCTTCTGCTTTCTCTACCTTAGTGCTACTGGAGGTGAAGTCTGGGGAAAGTAACCTCAATGCTTGTTAAAAACATCAATTAATGACCTTCATCCAAACTTAGGGAAGTCATGATATCTGATTGTGGCCCCAGACTCTCTTTTGAATGAGAACCCCAAGTGATTTGTGTCTACATGAAATTTTGACAAGCAATGTTGAAAATGTCATCCTCAGTTTTGTCTTCCCATTGGAATCTCCATTATAGTTTTTTGCACTATCATCTGTAACGTCCCAACCGCAAAGATTCTGGCACTCAGGCCTTAATGGGGCCCAGCATCAATTAGGTCTTCAGGAAGTGGCCAACAACTCCCCTGGGAGGCCAACATAAACACTCAGGCTCCCAGTATATTTCTGGGAACAGAGTACTGGTTCTCATCAATGCGAAGCCTCTATGGATAATCCTGCAGTGTGTAAGATTTGATCGGGGAGCATCAGTCCACCTCACATTCCTGATGTTGTACCAGACATTGTGTAAGTCTCCAGGAGACAAGCGCACCCATTAGTGGGATAGGAGTAAATCACATTGCGGCCTCCACTTAGAAACTCCCTATTTTCACATGCTCCAAAAATGAAGAGAAATGCAGTCCAATCAAATAGACCCAGCTGGCCATGGAAGGCTTTTCAATGTTACTGTGAATTTCATGGAAGACATTGGGACAGAGGGTAAGCCTAAGAGGATGGAGGAGCACAGGAAGAGGGAGACAGGAGAGGTACCTCTATGACCACCAGCGAAATAAACCTGGGCTTCTAGAATCCATTCAAGCTGAGCTTCCCAAACCACATTTTAAGATTGAGTTTTCTCCTTTAACTTTGGTCCCTCACTGTGCCATCTGCTTCATTCATTCCCACTTACCTGGGTGTGTGGTTCCTCTCTCCTTTCTCTTCAAGTGACAGGGCTCTTTCCTTTTCCAAAGAATCTGACTAGATCTACTCTAGAGGCAGCAAGACCTATTGATAGCAAAATACACGACCTTGGCTGGAAAATCTACAATTTCTTTTTATTTTATTTTATTTTTTAATAGTTTATTGTCAAATTGGTTTTCATATAACACCCAGTGTTTCTCGCCACAAGTGCCCCCCACCATGACCATCACCCCCTCCCTCCCTACCCCTCCACCTTCAGTCCATGGTTCGTTTTCAGTATTCAGTAGTCTCCCTTGAACTGTGTCCCTCACTCTCCCC
>PJEM01021742.1:0-10623 GCA_004023845.1 Helogale parvula | reverse complement strand
TCTTGTTCTGGAGTTAGATAGAGAATTTTCTCCTCTTCTGTGCCTTGGCAATGAAGAACATATCTCATTATATCCAGATTTTCATAGACTATTAGAATCTCTACCGCTCCCATTTCTAAAGCCTTTAGTGTATCTTCAACTCCAAAACAGTACTTGCCCGTGTCCTGACTGATTTCATCGAAGTATCGTCCTATTAATTTCTTCTCTTGAATGAATTTCACGTTGGAAAGGACTTCAGTAGATAACTCAATAGCTTGGTTGAATCCATTTTCACCACCATAGGATATATCAACTAATTTTAAAACTTTTGATTGCAACCTCTGATCAAACATATCAGATTGACTTAGTTCAGTTTTAAAGTCAGCTGATCCGGCTAAAACAAGACCAGCCACATTCACTTTGTCCCCAGAAATAAACAGCCGTACAGCAGTCTCAGCTACCTTCCGAACATAGTTATGCCACTTTTCCATTCTTAAACGAGCAAAATGCAAGGCTGACTGACCTCCTCTACCATGTTTCTTTGGGAGATCCACAGTGAATTTGTGTAGGACTTGTCTTGTGTTTCCTTGGAGTGTGCCAAAAAGTGCACCTCTACCATCTATTACAATGAAGCCAAACTTGCTGTCATCTGAAAGTAGTGCTGTAAGAGCCTCTGTATGGAATTTGTTGTCACACAAATACAATGATGTATTAATTGGTTTGAAAGGTTCAAAGTCAATGTTGACTTTCTTTTCCTTTCCTTCTTCTGTTACGATGGTACCACAGTAAACAACCAGGCCATTTGGAGGTACTTTGTGATAAAGTTTAAGTCTTTGTTGTACACATGTAATGGCTCCCAGAACTGAAAGGCGGTTTACTCGTGACTTAATGTTAGACGCAGTTCCAAACTCGTCTGCTAACATTTTTGCCACTCGTGAAATCTGGTCTTTGGGAGGAATGATCAATGATATCCTGCTTGTGCCATTGCCGCGGGCCGCCTCCGAGCTCTTGATGAGCTTCTTGATCTTCCAGATCTCCACGTTCCTGTTGGCAGCACTGGGGTCGTCCGCCATCTTCTCGTCTCCTCCTCCCTAAGGGCCCAGTCCTGGGCGGCAGCGGCTCCGCGGCGGCAGCTCTGACGTAGGACACCGGCTCCCTCTCTCCAGGCAGCTGCATGTGTTGCAATCCGCTCACATGGGGCCTGTGTCACCACAGAGGCTTCTTAAGATGTGGAGGGAGCATTTGAGGTGAGCCTTGGAGGATGCTGAAAGTTGCTATCTAATGGATAAATTTATGCAAAATAATCATCCCAGTAGCTCCCAAACCAGTGACAACGCTGTGAGTAGCTTTTTGCAGTGGTGGCAAAAGTCCGCTGTATTCTGCTGCCAGCTCGTTTTGCTATCTCAGGGTGGCTCATGCAGGAGCAGCCAGGCCAGGAAGAGAGAGCGAGTGGTGTGGGGGAATCCGGTCGGAGCCCCGCCTGGCCGCTTCCTGACTGCCCCACCTTGGGCCGGAGCCTTGGCTCTGGAGGCCTGGGGTCGTCATTACACCCCTGGGGTGTAATGCTCCCATTGTGCTCCCATTGTGCTTGGATGGGGGACTTGTGCTCCCATCCAAGATGGAGAGAGGGGCTGGGTTCACCCTTCCCTTGACACAATTAAAAAACAGCAAACAGACCAAGTACATGAAACAGTGCTTTTTTAAGACACTGGACATTAGGCCACAAAAGTCAGTGGCCTCAACGAGCTCAGTGATTATCTCTGCTTATTGCCTTGAGTGAGTTTCTAGGTCATGGTGCAAGGAGAGGGACAGAGGCTAGGAGGGGAGACATGGAAGTACAGTGCTGTGAGGTTCTTACGCTTGATGTGAACTGGTGTGGTATCACTTGAAGGTAGAGTGTGACAAGGCCAAGGTGTAGATTATAAACACTAAAGCAACCATTCAAATAGCAAAGTGGTAGAGCTAATAAGGCAAGTAAGGAGATAAAGCAGAACCATCAAAAACTACTCAATCCAGAAGAAGGTGAGAAAAGGCCATAAAACTCAGCTGGAACAAAAGAGGACAAATTGCATGATGATAGACTCACACCTAATCCCATCAGTGAGCACATTAAACGTACGTGGCCTAAACATCATTTGGACATGGTCATGTTTTGTGGATATTAACCCCTAATCAGATATATAGCTTGCAAATATTTCCTCTCATTCCATGGCTGCATTTTTATTTTGTTGATTTTCTTTTTTTTATGTGTATTTTTATGAGAGAGAGAGAGAGAGAGAGAAAACGAGTGGGGGAGGGGCAGAGAGAGAGGGAGACACAGAGTCCAAAGCAGGCTCCAGGCTCTGAGCTGTCAGCACAGAGCCTGATGAGGGAATTGAACCCACGAACCATGAGATCATGACCTGAGCTGAAGTCCTTAACCAACTGAGTCACCCAGGTGCCCCTGTTGATTGTTTTCAAGAAATACATTATAACTCTTTCTTTTTTCTTTTTAATGTTTATTTATTTATTTTTAGGTGGGGAGGGATGTGGAGGGAGAATCCCAAACAGAGTCTGTGCTGTCAGCACAGAGCCTGACATGAGGCTCGAACCCATGAACTATAAGATCATGAGCTAAGCTTAAATGCTCAGGATATTCAATCGACTGAGCCGTCGAAGATCCCCTCAACAAACACACTTGAAATATAAGGACACGTATATGTTCAACATAACAGGATGGAAAAAGACATCCTATGCTAACACTAGTCCAAAGAAAGCTGGAATGACTATAGTAATATCAGGCAAAGTGATTTCAGAACAAAGAATATTATCCAAGTGATTTAGATCTGTATGTCTATGTCTCATATCTAAAATATAGGAAACAGGGGCATCTGGGTGGCTTGGTCAGTTAAGCGTCCAGCTTCGGCTTAGGTCATGATCTCAGGGTCCGTGGGTTTGAGCCCCACATCGGGCTCTGACAGCTAGCTCAGCCTGGAGCCTGCTTCTGATTCTGTGTCTCCCTCTCTCTCTGACCCTCCCCTTCTTGCGCTGTCAATCTGTCCCTCAAAAATGAATAAAAAACATTAAAAAAATTTAGAAAGGGGGATAAAACGGTAAAATATAGGAAACAGTGATCTTTGATTTGTTGGATTTTTGGTAAGAACCAAGTGAGGTAACATCTGGGAAAATGCTTTGAAGATTGTGAAGCCTGATACAGGTGTCACTGGACCTTAATTATTAGAAGTTGGACTCCCTGGAGCTTTATGAAAAGCTGGGGAGCTAGGTGGAACTGTGTGGCTCTGAAGGGGGAAAGGGAAACAGCCAGGCAGTGGCTCTGAGGAGGTCACCGAAGGGCTGGCTGGAGCCGCTGGCTCAGAACGGCTGTGATTCTGCCTCCACCGGCACTTCTTAGACCTGGCGAGTTTGCCAGAATCTGCCAAAAACAAGGGACTTTCCTCAGCTGCAGAGAGATGGGCCCAGACAGAGCCCTAGCCCCATGCACACCAGAAGCTTTAGTAATCTCAACAGATGCTTGGCTGAAAAGAAAAGGGAGGCAGTTACTGTGCTAAGTCCTTTTTGAGCCTTTTCTCATTTACCAGTCTTCTCTGGGTGGGACCGGTATCATCATATCCATTTCACATTTAAGGAAATGGAGCCCAGCATCACAGAGCCATTAAACCACTGGGTCCGAGTTTGGACCCATGCAGACTAGACAAGAGCCCAAGCCTCAGACACAAGCCTGGCCTAAAGGTGAAGCGCAGGAAAGGGGTCAGCCAGCCAGAGGGCTATGTCTAGACTCTGAAGAAGAGAAGGAGGGGGCACATGTAGGACAAGCCCCTCTCCAGGCAAGGCATCCCTGCACCTGCTCATCCCCTCTCTTCCCCATCCCCACACCTCTCACCTGCCTTGGGTGGGGGGCCTGCAGGGGCCTGCAGGTGCCCTCGAGGAGTGGGGGCCAGACAGCCAGAGGAAGCTGGCTCCAGGCAGAGGTGACCTGCAGATGGGGATGCCCTGGGGGGCTGCTCCAGGTACTCCTGGCTGCCCTCCCCAGGGCAGGGGGTCTCAGCCCTGCCTGGAGTCACACAGGACCTGGGTCTGAGGACCAGGGAAATAGTACTGACCTCTCGTGGTTGTCTGAAGGTTCTGTGATAAACAGTTCTTAATAAAGTGAGGCCACGCCTCTCCCCTCTGCCCTCCCACTGGCTTGCTCGCTTCTAACCCTGCTCACCCCTCTCTCACTTGGGGATATTTGCTCTCCCCTCAGGCCCTCCTCTGTCTCTTCAAGGCCTTCTCAGAGCCTGAAGCTTTGCTCTACTGGGACAAGTAGAGGGATTCTCTTTCATGACCCTCGAAGGAGGTGTTGGTGGTGAGGTGTAGGGACTGGGGTGTTTTTAGTGCTTCATTCATGTTTTATTATTTTTTTAATTGAGGTGAAATTCAAAAAACACAATTAAACATTGTAAATGGTACAATTTTGTGGCATTTAGTGCATTCACAGTGTTGTACAATCACCACCTTTCTCTGGTTTCAAAGCCTTTTCATCACCCTAGAGGAACTACACCTGTTAAGTCCTCCCTCCCCTCCCCTCCCCTCCCCCACCCCCTGGCAACCTCGTAATCCGGTTTCCTTCTCTGTGGATTTGCCCATTGTAGTCTTTTCATATGAAAGGAATCATACAATATGTGGCCTTCTGTGTCTGGCCTCTTTCCCTTAACAGCATGTTTTTGAGGTTTATCCAATTTGTAGCACAGATCACTACTTAGTTCCTTTGTATTGCTGAATAATATTCCACCGTATGAGTACCCACAACTTTATTTATCCAGTCGTTCATTGATGGACATTCGGGTTGTTTCGTCTTTTGGCTGTCGTGGATACTGCTGTCGTGAACATTTGTGGGCAAGTTTCTGCTTGAATACTTGTTTTCAACTCTTTTCAGCACATACCTGGGAGTCCCATTGCTGGCTCATGTGGAAATTCTTTGCTTAACTTTTGAGAAACTATTGGACTTTTTTTCACAACAGCTGCACCTCCTTTTAGTTTTAAGATTATGTTATTCTAAGGGCAAAGATAATACAACCATAAGATTTTAGACCATATTATTTTACATAAAATATAAGTATATATTATATACTATATGTAGTATATTACTATGCAATATACTATATATTACTATGTAATATACTACTATATACTGTATCTATAATAAGTATATATTATATCATAACATTTTAGAAGGTATTTATTGAGCAGGTTTGAAAAGTTTTAAAGTAATTATAAATTATAAAATTGTATATAAATTCACACTTATTGTAACAGTGCAAATCAAGGCACTTCTAGAAGAAAAATTCCGTTTTATCTGTTTCTCCACCCCTATCCTCTCCCTTTCCCTGACCAATGTTAACCCTCTGGTCTGTATCAATTCAAAAAACACAATTAAACATTTTCCAGGCATTTGAATAGTTTTTGGAAAAAAAATTTTTTTATGCAAACATGTTATACTATCCATATTATCTTGCTTTGAGATCTTTCTATTTCTTTCTTGTGAATGTTGATTTTACCTTGGTAGAGGAACCCTCAGATCTGAGGCCTGACCTTGTCTTCTTTAAAAAAGTTTGGAATGTAGATAGGGGAGGAGCCAAGATGGCGGAGAGGAAGGGAGCTCTGTAAACTTCGTCTGCCCCATCTATCGAACTGAGAGGGACATTACTCTCATCTGCAAGAGCGGAAGGAGAAAATACAGAATCCAGAAAGAAGACAACCTCAAGGATACCTGAGTGAGTGAGTGCGAACTGGGGAGATTGGAAAATGGGCCAGCCCGAGACGGGCAGGGGAGGTGGAAGTCCCAGCCCAATGCGGGGCAAGCGCGCGGAGCCCGAGAGACAAAGGGAAGAGACAGAGAAACTGAACACGCTCATAGTACTGTCTCTGGGGAAGAGGTAAAGAATGCTTGACCGCGCTTGGAGAGAGAAGCTCACTCCATAGATAACAGCTGGGTAGCCCAAATCCTAAACCCAGGTGGCGCAAGGGAAGGAACAGCTTCCAGCCCGGCGCCATCTTGGCGGGGAGTCAATGGCCGGGCAGCGGTGGTGTCAGGGGCGCTCACGTCGACCTCGGTTTTGGGAGTGGGAGCACGCACCTCATTTCCACGGCACATCTCGCCCCCAACATTGGCCGCGTGAATCCTGAATCCTGGGTTCAGGGAAAAAAATAGGGAAAAAATAGCCCCCACCTCTGCACGATCCTGGCAGGGAGTTGGGGGCGGTGGAGGCCTGGGCCGCGCTCAGGCTGCAGGAGCTCTTAGCTCATTTCCAGCAGCTCCCGGTGCCTCCAGCAACAGCTGCACACTCATTCCTCCACCAACTCAAACTCGATCCCCGCTGGGGGTTGGGTCTGTGACTGTGCGCACTTCACCTCCAGCTGCGCATCTTGCCTCCGACAGGGGCAGCCAAAATCCCTGCCTGAGCCTAGACAAACCGATTCCTCCCCCTAAGAAGCCAGCCACCCAAGCAAATACATCTCATCTGTGGTAGCATAAAAGTGCATGGGCTAGAACTTTGAACCGAGGCAGGCCTGGAAAATACAACTTGGCTCAACTGCGGCACAAGGAGATCGGATTCATTAGAGTGGCCTACAGTGCATAGTTCAGCGGAGCTTGGCGTGCCGCCTATCTAATCTTTGCATACACCAAGGCGGAGCCTCTGAGAGCAGCCTCTGAGACCTACCACACCAAACCACGCCTATTCACGACGGGGAGTTGCTGGGTTTTTTTTTTTTTTTATAATTTCTTTTCCTTTTTCTTTTTATCTTCATTTTTTTCTTTTCTTCTTTTTCTGTATGTATTTTTTATTATTATTACTTTTTTTTCTTACATTTTTAAAAAATTTTACTCCTTATTTTCCTTTCTCCTTTCTCCCTTTTTTTTTTTTACCTTCTTGCAATCCAGATATATTCTCCTATATCTCATCCCTACTTCTCCCCTCAACTGATCATACACTTTTAGACTGTCCACTGTCCTTTGTTGTCTCTGACCCCCTTTATTTTATTATTTTTTTCTTATTTTTTTTCTTTTCTTCTTCTCTTCTTTTCGTCTCTTTCCTCTCCATTTTCTTTCTTTTCTTTCCCCCTTTTAATGTGTTTGTTTGTTTGTTTGATTTGTCTGTGCGTTTGTGTGTTACTGTTCCCTTTGTGTTTGTCTGTCTGTTTTCCTTCTTAGGGCTACACCAAGAAACAAGCCAAAGTGTGCATGACAGTGAGTCCCAAATATTGCTGAGTAGGGAAATAAAATATTCAAAGGCACAACAAGAGAAACTGAGAGACACCATTAAAAGAATATTTCATGGAATGACAGGCCCTGGACAGTCAATAAGCCTCCTTTAACAGAGAAATATTAACAGGTACACAGTGCACAATGAGCTTTATAAAGGTGAAAAGAGACAGAAAACTAGAAAAAATGACAAAACGAAGGAACTCTCCCCTGAAGAACTTCCAGGAGGAAGTCACAGCCACAGAACTGCTCAAGGCAGATCTAGACAACATACCGGATCAAGAATTTTAAAAACTTGTCATAAAATTAATCGCTGGGGTTGAGAAAAGCATCAAAGAATCAACTGAGACAATGACTAGGCACTTTGAAAATAGGTGTGATGAGTTTAAAAAGGCTATAGATGAGGTGAGTAACAAACTGGAGGCAGCCACCTCAAGGATTGACGAGGCAGAGAGAAGAATAGGTGAATTAGAAGATATAGTTATAGCAAAAGAGGAAGCTGAAAAAAAGAGAGAGAAATTAATCCAGGAGCAGGAAAGGAGAATTCGAGACCTGAGTGATACAATCAAAAGGAACAACATCCGTATCATAGGAATTCCTGAAGAGGAAGACAGAGAGAAAGGTCCTGAAGGGATACTAGACCAAATTATAACTGAGAATTTCCCAAATCTGGGAAAAGAAATAGACATTCAAATTCAAGAGGCACAAAGAACCCCCTTAAGACGTAACTTGAATTGGCCTTCAGCACAACATATCATAGTGAAACTGGCAAAATATAAAGATAAAGAGAGAATTCTGAAAGCATCTAGGGAGAAAAGGGCCCTCACATACAAAGGGAAACCTATCAGAGTGGTTACAGACCTATCTAATGAAACTTGGCAGGCCAGGAAGGAATGGCAGGAAATCTTCAATGTGATGAACAGAAAAAACATGCAGCCAAGAATCCTTTATCCAGAAAGCCTGTCATTCAGAATAGAAGGAGAGATAAAAATGTTCCCAAATAAACAAAAATTGAGAGAATTCATGACCACCAAACCAGCCCTACAGGAAATCCTAAGAGGGACTCTATAAGGGAAATGTTGCAAAGAATACAAAGTGCCAGAGACACCACTATAAACATGAATTCTAGGGAGAACACAATGACTCTAAACCCACATTTTTCCATAATAACACTGGATGTAAATGGACTGAATGCTCCAACCAAATGACACAGGGTAGCAGAATGGATAAAAAAACAAAACCCATCTATTTGCTGTCTACAAGAGACTCATTTTCAACCAGAAGACACCTTCAGGTTGAAAGTAAAGGGATGGAGAAATATCTATCATGCGACTGGAAGCCAAAAGAAAGCTGGAGTAGCCATACTTATATCAGACAAACTGGACTTTAAAGTAAAGGCAGTAACAAGTGATAAAGAAGGACAGTAGATAATAATTACAGGATCTCTCCATCAGGAAGAGCTAACAATTATAAATATCTATGCGCCAAATTTGGGAGCGCCCAAATACACAAAACAATTAATCACAGAAAGAAACAATCTTATTGACAAAAATGTGCTAATTGCAGGGGACTTTAATACTCCACTGACAGCAATGGATAGATCAACCAGACAGAAAACCACTAAGGAAACAATGGACCTGAACAACACATTGGAACAGATGGAACTGATAGATATGTTTAGAACTCTGCATCCTGAAGATAGGAAATTCACCTTCTTTTCGAGTGCACATGGCACATTCTCCAAGATAGATTACATACTGGGGCATAAAGCAGCCCTCCATAAGTATAAACGAATAGAGATCATACCATGCACACTTTCAGATCACAATGCTATGAAACTTGAAATTAATCACAGGAAAAAGTCTGGAAAACCTCCAAAAGTGTGGAGGTTAAAAACCACCCTACTAAAGAATGATTGCATTAATCAGGCAATTAGAGAAGAAATTTAAAAATATATGGAAACCAACGAAGACGAAAATACAACAATCCAAAATCTCTGGGATGCAGCAAAGGCAGTCCTAAGAGGAAAGTATATTGCAATCCAGGCCAATCTCAACAAACTAGAAAAAGTGCAAATTCAAAATTTAACAGAGCACCTACTAGAACTAGAAGGGAAGCAGCAAGAGCACCCCAAACCCAGCAGAAGAAAATAAATAATAAAGATCAGAGCAGAAATAAACAATATAAAATCCAAAAGAACAGTCGAGCAGATCAATGAAACCAAGAGTTGGTTCTTTGAAAAAATAAACAAAATTGATAAACCTCTAGCCAGGCTCCTCAGAAAGAAAAGAGAGAGCACCCAGATAGACAAAATCATGAATGAAAAAGGACCTATTACAACCAATCCCTTAGAAATACAAGCAATCATCAGAGATTACTATGAAAAATTATATGCCAACAAACGGGACAACACAGAAGAAATGGACAGATTCCTAAATGCACATGCACTGCCAAAATTCAAATGGGAAGAGATAGAAAGCATGAATAGACCAATAACCAGTGAAGAAATCGAATCCATTATCAAAAATCTCCCAACGAATAAGAGCCCAGGGCCAGATGGCTTCCCAGGGGAATTCTACCAGACATTTAAAGCAGAGCTCATACCCATTCTTCTCAAACTACTCCAAAAAATAGAAATAGAAGGAAAACTTCCAAACTCATTCTATGAAGTCAGCATCACCTTGATACCCAAACCAGACAGAGACCCAGCCAAAAAAGAGAACTACAGACCAATATCCTTAATGAATACATATGCAAAAATACTCAACAAGATACTAGCAAATCTAATTCAACAGCATATAAAAAGAATTATCCATCATGATCAAGTGGGATTCATTCCTTGGTTACAGGGCTGGTTCAATATTCGCAAAATCCATCAATGTGATCCATCACATTAACAAAAGAAGGGAAAAAACCCCATATGATCCTGTCGATAGATGCAGAAAAAGCATTTGACAAAATACAGCACCCTTTCTTAATAAAAACCCTTGAGAAAGTCGGAATAGAAGGAACTTACCTAAACATTATAAAAGCAGTTTATGAAGAGCCCACAGCCAATATTATCCTCAATGAGGAAAAACTGAGAGCTTTCCCCCTGAGATCAGGAACACGACAGGGGTGTCCACTCTTGCCACTGCTGTTTAACATAGTGCTGGAAGTCCTAGCACCAGCAATCAGACAACAGAAGGAAATAAAAGGCATTAGAATTGGCAAAGAAGAAGTCAAACTTTCACTTTTTGCAGATGACATGATACTCTACATGGAAAACCCAATTGACTCCACCAGAAGCCTTCTAGAACTGATTAATGAATTCAGTAAAGTTGCAGGATACAAAATCAATGTACAGAAATCAGTTGCATTCCTATACACCAAAAATGAAGCAGCCGAAAGAGAAATCAAGA
>PJEM01021741.1:0-10618 GCA_004023845.1 Helogale parvula | reverse complement strand
CCGCATCCCTGCATCCGACACTCCATGCTACTGCACCCCGCGTGCCTGTACCCCACACCCCCACGTCTGACACTCCGTGCCCCCGCACCCTGCACCCCCACATCCGACACTCCGTGCCCCCGCACCCCCACATCCGACACTCCGTGCCCCTGCACCCACCCCCGGAACTGCGGGACCAGCACACTCCTCCGCCCGTGGACCCCAGGCACCCCGGGCACCCCCGCAGAGCCACGCAGCCCAAGGGGGAGCGCTGACACCACAGGGATGTGGTGCTGGGTGAGGGGGATGAGCCCCAGAAGTGCCTCGGACAGAGCTCGGCCTGGGGGGGGGGGGGGGCGGACCAGGCATGGCAGACGGCAGGGGAGGCGGGGGCGGGAGCCGCTCACCGGGCCTCGTCTCTCTTGAGCTCCACCTCCGCCTCCAGCTGCTGCTTCCGCATGCGCGCCTCCTCGGCCTTGCGCTGCTGCTTCAGGAGGAAGGCCGCCCGCTTCTTGGCGAGCTCGTCCTCCGCCTTCTGCTCGTCCTGCAGAGCAGGCAGCGGCGTCACACCGACGGGCACAGCCCCTGGGCGCCCTGCACGTGCGAGCGCACTCCCCCCGCTTCCCGGTGAACGAGCCTGTCTTGACAGACGGATCCCCTGCCCCCGGCCAGGACGCCGGAGGGGCTCAGTTAAGCGTCAGACTTCAGCTCAGGTCATGATCTCATCGCTTGTAAGTGCGAGCCCCGCATCGGGCTCTGTGCTGACAGCTCCGGGCCTGGAGCTGCTTCAGAGACTGTGTCTCCCTCTCTCTGCCCCTCCCCTGCTTGTACACTCTCTCTCTCAAAAATAAACATTAAAAAAAAAAGCCCCAACACGCCACCTTCCTCAAGGTCCCCTAGTGAACCCAGTCCACCTGCACCGCCCCCCCCAGGTGTCCACACAGTCAGCTGACACCCAGACTGATGTTCGCTCATTTACAGTTTGAAAACATCAAAAACCAAACCGTGCTTGTTTTGAGGAGAAGAGAAATCCTGTGCCCAGTGGGAGGAAGACCATGGAAACAGGAAGGAGTCCCCACCACGCGTCCGCCTCCGCACTGAGGAAACGCCCTGAGAAAGGCAGACACAAACCACCCCCCCCCACCGAGCGTGCGCCTCGGGTCCAACACGTGCAGCCACATGGGAGCCCCGGATCGGGCCTGGTAGCTCCGGTGGAGTCAGGTCCTTGCGACATGGGGTGGGGGCTCGCCCGGCAGCACCCTTCCCTCCCCGGCCCTGCCCCACACGCCGCCTGAGACGACGCTGGCGGCAGCTCACCTTGAAGAAGAAGCCGACCCCCGGCTTCTGGTCGCCTTCACTAGAGAGGTCCACCGCGCTCGGGGGCCCCCCCGTCCCCCCGTCCTCGTCGGGGGCCTTCAGGTCCGAGAGGTCCACCTCGATGAGACCGGCCTTGCCCCTGGGGGGCGCGTCCACAGGGGCGCCCTCCTTCCCAGAGACCGCGGGGCAGCCGAGCGCCGCCTCCTTCGCGCTGCTCTCCAGAACTTCTGTGAGGCCCATCTGCTCGGACAGGATGTTGGTGTCCTTGGGAGAGGACAGGGCGAGCGTCCGCTGGTTGCTCTCGTCGCGGAGCCGGAGGCTGTCGAAGCAGCACTTCTCAGGAGGGTCGCTGCCGGGCGCTGCGACGCTGCCCCAGCCCGGGTCAGAGGGGGTGCGGGGGGCGCCGGGCGTCGGCGTCCTGCTGCGGCAGGAGGCCTGCTGCCTGTCCCTGGGGACCTTCAGCTCGGCCGGCCTTGCCCCGCGGGGGCCGCGGCCCTGGCCGAGGCGGGGGGCCTTGCGGTGGGCGGCCGCCCCGGGCGGGGACAGCGGCTCCACGAAGTGGACGGCCGCGCGCACCTGCTGGTCCGGGCCGCCCTGCTTGGGGCCCGGGGCGGGCGCCGCGGGCGGCTTCATCAGCAGCTGCTCCTGCTGCTGCGACAGCCTCAGGATGGCCTGCTGCAGCGTGCTGATGGTCTCGTTCAGCTTCTCGATGGACAGGTCGCCCTCGCCGAGGTCCGCCGCCTCGCCGGCGTCCTGCAGCAGCGCGGCCGACAGCGCCTTGCTCCCCTCCAGCTCGGGCAGCGCGGCCGGGCCCTTCGCCTTGTGCTGAAGGAAGACCAGGCTCTGGGCGTCCGCCTCCGGGGACTGCAGGACGCCCTCCCTCGCCTCCTCCTTCTCGGCGAACTCCTCCGTCCTGGGGACCCCGTCGGAGCCGTCCCCGTTGTGCTGGGCGTACGGCTGGCGCGGCGGCGGGGCGCCGTCCCCCTTCCCCTTCTTGACCACGTGCAGGAAGGCGGCCTTGCCGAGCCTCAGCCGCTGCCGGGCCGACAGGGCCTCCGCCTGCTGCTTCTGCGCCTCGATGGCCCGGCGCTTCTCCTCCAGCTGCATGCGGAGCCGCACCAGCTCGGAGGCCAGTAGGCTGGCGTGGTCCCCGGCCTGGCCGCCCGGGCTCTGCTCCCTGCGCGCCTTCCACGTGGTCAGCGGGGGCGGGCAGCTCTCCGAGGCGTCCGGCGTCGTCTTCTGGGAGCTGCTGGTGCTCGACTTGGTCTCGCAGCTGTTGAGCCTCTGGAGCTTCCGCTCCGCGAAGCTGGTCATCTTCACGCTGCCGCTGGCCGCGGACACGCCGCTGAGCTGAGACACGGAGCTCAGGCACGGGCTCGAGCGGCCGCTGGCGTCGTCCTTGTCCTCGTGCTCCCTCACCTTCATGTCCTCCTGCAGCTTGGCCGACTCCTCCTCCCCGGCGTACCTGGCCAAGGCCACGGGGTGGTCGTCGCCGACGAAATCCTGCTCGGCTTCCTCCAGGTCCGCGACGTCGGAGTCCGAGTCCTGCCTCAGGACGGCCCACGGCTCAGGCTCGTGGGCGCCGGGGCTTCTGGCGCAGCTGAGGCGGAACCTGCCCTCCGCGTCGTCGCCGGCCCTGGCCACGTGAAGGAAGAAGCCGTCGGCAGACTGTCCCTGAGGTAACAGATCGAAATGACTGGCCGCCGCCGGCCCTGCCTCAGCGGGCAGGTCGTCCACGCCCGCGGGAAGCTCCGCACAGGAGATCGGGGTGAAAGTCCTGCTGGAGTCACGGCCGCCGTGACTGCTGGGCGCCCTCTTGCGCACCAGGGGCTGGTGGCCCTCGCTGGGCCTCTTACACGTGAAGCTCCGGGGCCGCCCCTCTCCACACTCCTCCTCCTTGGCGACCGCCTGCTTCTCCTTGGCTGGCCGGAGCACGGCCGGCATCAACGGCTCCAGGAAGAAGCTGTCGGGCTTGCTTTCTAGGGCGTCCGCTGGCCTCTGGGGTGACCTGGCGCCGGCCAGCAGGCCCCGGTCGCCGCCGTGGGGGGCCGCGCCCGTCCCGACGACAGCCGCGAGCTCCTCGTCCTCGTCCTCAATGTCCACGCTGCTCAGGAGGCTCTTCCCGTCGGCCTTCGGCGCGGCCGGCTGGGGCTGGTTCTGCGGAGTCAGGGTAACGATGTTGGAGGCCAAGCTGTCCTTGCTGATGGAGCGGGCCAGGCTGACGCTGTCCCCAGAGCCGGGGTCCATGTCACAGCTGGCAGCATGATGGAGAGCAAAGGGCGCTGGCTGGGACACAGGCCTGCAACACGGGGAAAGAAGCCCGTTGGGTACGTCACTGTCCACCTGAAGAGGGGACTCGAACACACGGGGCGACAAGGCACTAGTGACGAAGAGAGAGCCCCAAGCCTCCGCCCAGGGGATTTCAGCAAACCCGCCCCGAGCCGGGGACACCCTGCGGTCAGCTCGAGTCCGGCAGTTCCCACACAGTGAGGTCCTGGGGCCTCTGCGCCCTTCGAAGTCGCTGAGGGTCTCAGAGCTTTTATCGCGCGCTCACCGAGTGCTCGCTCCGGCAGCTCACGCACTACCGTTACACACTTACTGATTCCGTATTTATCAGACTAGAAATCAGAGCTGAAACATTCTAAGAACGATTAAAAACTACAGGAGGAAAACCGTTCCGTGAAACGGGACCGTATTTTCTAAAATAAAGAAAGCTTCCGTAGCGTGCGGCACCTTTGTGATTCTCTCTGCTGTCTGCCTGGACTCCCGCGTCTGACTCGGGATCCCACCCGTCACAAGAAAGAGAAAGGCCAAGGAGAGGACACCCCAACACCGTCAGGAAATGGTTCGGGCCCGTGGACTCCCCGGGTGGGTCTCAGCGAGCCCAGCGGCCCTGGGCCCCCCCCGGAGAAGGGCGATGTTAGCCTAAGGAATATTTCACACAGAAACTTCTTTGAAACCCAGAGAGTTCACCTGTTCTTTTTTTCCGGCCACACGATGGCCGCACCTTGCGGCTGACCATCCACTCGGGTGAGAGAGCTGGACCGGAGCCGCTGATCTGCGGGGCAGAGCGAGCAGGGTGCTGGGTGTTAGACGGCTGCCCTCATAGCAGCCCGAACCTTCCAACATAATAACCATTTCTCAAGGAAATGCGTCATAACGCAGGACACCAGAACTGCCCAAGCACAACCGTGACGGTCACAATGCGCTTTTCAGGAGTTTTAGTAAGTAACACGTGACTCAGTAATATTTAGTCCAAATCGTGACACGAGACCATCAGGCCTCTAAGGAAACATCAGTACGAGAAGTCCTTGCTCACCAGGAAGGACAGAACAATTTTCCGTACGCTTCGTGGAAGGAATGATGCTATGCGTTCTATGAACACATAGAACATACGATCTAAGGAACATCAACACAAATTAAAGTTTTTTCCGCTGCAACCTTCTGAGCTAGAATGACCACATCGGAGCAGGAACACCCCACCGAGGACCACCACCTAAGAAGTGAGCCGCGGGCAGAAGGACGGGGGACCGCGCAGGCGCAGGGGACGCGTGCTCTTACCGGGAAGGCCCTCGGCCTGCGCCGTCTTCTGCTGTCTCTGTCTCAGAGGCAGTAAAGGGTGTGACGGGCTGAAGGCAGAGGCGCCTTTCCCCCTGAATGGGAAAGAACACGAAAAGAGAATCACCGGTTTACTAGTCTTCAAGTTCAAGTTCAAGGGCAAATGTTTATAATAAACCAGAGAGAGAATCATGAATCACAACCTATGAAAAAAATCATACATTCTTCGGGAAAAACTAATTATTATAAAAGTAAGCCAAAAGAGTACCAAGAACTTCAGACCTGAGATAAATATCCCAAAACTGCAACTCGGGGTCAGAGTGACTCGTGCACACCCTCCCCCGCCTTGGGGCGCTGGAAACAGAAGGCGAGGAGGGGAGACCCTCCCACTGCCAGCCCCCCACTACTCTCCCGCCACCCCTGCAGAAATCGCACCGCAGCCCCACGTGCACACCGCCCGGAGAAGGCGGCGGGACTCACAGGTGCTCGGGCTCCTCGGCGAGCAGCCGCTGCCTGGGGCCGCCCTCGGCGGGCAGCGCGGCGGGAGGCGGCAGGTCGGCCGGGCTCACCGCCGCGGGGCTGCCCAGGAAGCTGCGCTTGGTGGCGTTGGAGATGGGGACAGGGGGCCGGCTGCTCCTGTGGTGTGACACCGTTTTTGCTGCATAAATGGCAATTCACAGAAACATCCGTGTTACTCAGCTACTGAAAACACTAGCAAGAAGCACCTAAAAAGCAAACCGACCCGCAGCTCTTATAAGAACTAAAATTTATGCAACTTTTACCTGAAATCAAACCTCTCCCAAAACAAGACGACCGTCCAAAGTGAAAGCTGCACCACCATCGGGGCACAAACCGGCCGCGGTCCCTGACCGCCAGCAGGGAGCGCGCGCCCCCGCGAACCAGGGGTCCATTGGTCAGGGGCTCCCAGACCACCCACCCGAGTCAAACACAAGGGACTCCACCCCACAGCTCTGGTGGGGGGAGGGCCCTAGACGTAGCGCACTGTGACCTGGGGCCCTGCCCCGGCCAAGAGGCACAAAGGCTCTGAGTGGGGCACAGAGCACTCGAGGGCCCACTCCACCGGCCCAGTACACCCTCCCCGTGCAGCCACACAGGCTACAGGTCCCTGGGACCACGCAGCCGGGCCAGGCCTCCCGCCGCAGAGAACCACACTGGGCACGGCGGACACCTAGCGTCTGTACATCCAGAATGATCTCTCACCAGCAGAGTGCTGTCACGCACTCCAGTGACCAGGGCAGACCCGCTATTGACGCTGCCCTGTGACCCTGGGGACCCTCAGGCTGCAGGAGACCCTGCAGTTCCGGCCTGCAGCCGTGAGACACCTGCTGACAGAGGAGAAGCCCAGGCCCGCTCGGCAGGCAGGTCAACTCTGAACCTGGGCAGATGCCGCAGGCTGCTGCCAGCCCCGTGCGGGCATGGTGCGTATATGCGCAAAGGAGCCGGGGCAGGGCTGCAGCCATACACGGAGGCAAAAGGCAGGTTCCCCCGGGGCCGGCACGGAGCCCCTCAGAAGGACCGGTCCCCAAGGAGGCCAGATGACCGCTTGGTGGCACGTCAAGTGTCACATGACCGAGGGGTCACGTGCAGTGTGCGACCTCGCAGGACACCACGGGAAGGAGCACGCCCAGGCAGGAACGGGGAGGCGGCCCCCTGCAGATGCAGAGTAGCCTACCGGCCTCTCGAGGGACGGCGTCACGCTTCCGGAGCTGGGGAGCCGGTGACCAGGCCAGGGAGACGCACCTGCGTTCCCCCCCCCCGCCCCCGGCCCTGCCTGCTGCCAGCGAGCTGGGGGCACCTGTCTGTCACGCTCGCTGCCTATTTGGCGAAGCAACTTCGCGGGCGCTGACCGGGCACCTGGAGGGCCGCTTACCGACGCGCCCGTCCACGTCTCCGGCTTTCTCCCCGCTGTTCTCTCACTGATATCAAGGAGCATCTTAGACAGTCTGGGCACCCGGTGACTGCCCTGGGGACCAAGCATCTGTTTTAAGTGCTGGAAGTGTCCTTTCCCTGTGTAGCTAGTTTTCTTTAACTCTTTCTCTCTTTCGATGAAAAGGGGGATCTCAATTTTAGGGTGGCCGAATTCCTAATTGTTTCCTTTGTGGCTTTTGAGAGTCTAAGAAGCGACAAGGGCGTGAGGACTCTCTTCCATGCGGCCTCCTGAAGTCCTTGGGGCGGTCGCAGGCTTATTTTACCCCCGGCAAACACGGTTTCTTCTGCCTCACACACAAGACCAGAGCTGTGTCCTTCCCACCACGGAGGCCAACCACTCTCCCAGCGAGCTGGGGTTCGGATTCTCCAGGACACGACGCAGAAGCTGCAGACGGGCAGCTGTGAGGACAGTGCGGGCGCGTGTGCCCCCGGGAGGAGCCACTCCAACACCACGGACGCGTGAAGAGACAGAGACCCAGCGAGAGCGCCTCCGGCCCTGAGGACACTCTTGGCGTCTCGGGGAAGAGACCGCCATCAATTCCCAGGAAGTCTGCAACTCACCGTCTTTCGGCTCCTGGACGTCCCTGGGCTGAACGAAGTCCGGTTTCACGCTCTCGAACCACCAGAAGAGCTCAGCAATGAAAACCATGACGTTCGGCTGAAAGAGAAAACGCGCACGGACGCGGTCGGCAGCCTGTCCGTTCGCGGTCCTGGGACACGTGTCTGTAATACCTCGTGATTACCTTCAGCACTAAGGGGGCGTACAGCATGTCTTCCAAGGTGAGATAGAAGCATTTATTAAGACACTCATTCGAGAACTCCCTCAGCAGCCGGATGTTACACAGACTGTCGGCCAGCGATGCCGCCTCCCTCAGGCATATATCTGACGGGGACGAGAGAACCACTGCGTCACACGGAGGCGCGGCCTCCTATGTCTGTTTACATATACGTGCGTATATATACATACACACGATTCTGACCTGGAAACGTTAGAAAGTTTTATGTTTTTATTTATCATTGAGACAGAGAGAAACAGAACATGAGTGGGGGAGGGGCAGAGAGAGAAGGAGACACAGAACCCGAAGCAGGCTCCAGGCTCCGAGCTGTCAGCACAGAGCCTGACGTGGGGATCGAACCCACAAACTGTGAGATCATGACCTGAGCCGAAGTCGGACGCTTAACCGACAGCCATCCAGGCGCCCTGGGTTTGAATTTAGTTGTTAACATCTGAAAAAGCGTAACAGAAACTTTGAGATCTTAAGCCTGGGCTTCCAGAACGGACGGTAGCGTCACCTTTCAGTTTACAAAAGATACTGTTGCATAAAGCTGTTAACGTTTTACCAAGTTTCTTGCCCCAACCGAACCCCTTGCGTGAGGTTGTCTCCATGGTGGGGGCGGGGGCAGCGAGGCTCCCCGAGGAATAACCCAGAATACTATGAGTCCCCCCAAACCAGGAGACAGCGTGTAGCTGCGGTCTCCCTCCGAGAAAGAGGCGGGGGACGGCTGTCGGCGGCATCCGGGACGCCGCTCTGCAGGTGCCAGCGCGCCCACCGGCCCAGGCCCGCCAGCCAGCCAGGCGCAGCTCAGGGCTAAGATGGAAGGAGGTGCGTGGATGCCTGGAGAGAATTCTGCCTGCAAATCCACGTAAGAAAGAAAAGAATTTCAGAAACAGAACCTATTTTAAAATAACTTCATGCTTCAGAAGAAATCGCCGTGAAGAGTTCAGAAGCATGGATGACAGCAGCAGCGCCCCGCGTCCGAACCGCCGGACCACCCCCCCCCGCGCCCCGCGTGAGCAGCTCGCGGCAGGCCTGTTCCAGGGGGAGGGACTCTGCACGCGGACCCGGCCGAGGAGCGCTTCCGTGGGTCACGTCTGGGCACGCGACGCTACCCGTACCGGGGTCAGACTCCCAAGGACCCTCTGCTCAGACGCCAGCGTGCACACCGTACCTCTGACTCCAATCTCTTCCTCCAGCAGTGAAACGGCACGGGCCGTTCGAAGCCCCCGCCCCCCCGGTAACTGCTGCCCGCTCCCAGGGCGGCACGGACAGGCTGAGTCCACCAACGCCACGCGTGGGCCTGGCTCCCCCCGCTCGGCGCTCACGCCGCACGCTGCGCCTCCCGCTCCGCAGTCTGTCGCCGCCCAGAGCTCAGGGCCACGTGTCTGAGTCCACCCGCTGCGGGGGTGGATTTCAAGCGTCCGTCCGCCCACGGCGGCGCATCTGCGTGGCGGGGACGCCCCCTGGCCCCGGGCGGGGTGCCCCTCTCCGCTTCCCTCCTGCAAGAAGCCTGCTCTCACTGTCTCCAGGTTATTCCTCGTGGCCGGATTTGTACGAATTCCTTCCTTACGGCCCCGACAGGGCTGTGTGACGGTCCGCTGTCTCTTATGTCCCCTCCAAACACTGGGCCACGGAGATGGCTCATTCCTTAATTTTTACACATTCCTCTGTCGGCACATGGAATTCTCCTAGGGCTCAACGTGAGGAGTCTTTTCTATCGTCTGTGCTTTTCTTTTGTAGTTTCAGGAATCCATCCCAACACCGATGTCCTAAAGATATTTTCCTCTCGAAACTACTACGTTTTGCTTTCCAGGCGTTTCACCCCAGGCAGGAGCACCCAGCTCGTGTGGACGGAGGCCAGACGGCCACTCGTCCACGGCGCGGCGTACTCCCGACGCCACACGACCCGCCTGGGCCAGCTGATGCAAAGTCAGACACGACTTGTCTTTGTCGGGCCAGGTACCCACACGCTTATTCCTCAAAATCCATTTGCCTGAAACCTGCGCTGATCCCCAACAAACGTGGACACGTGGCCTCCCGTCTGTGGAACAAACCAGAACCGTGAGGCCCTCCCGGTGGGAACCAAGACGCCCCGCTCCCCGCGGCAGCAGGCCGGCCGGTCAGAGTCTGCTGGGAGACGGGCCGCTTGTTCAGGCTCAGCGCCGCTTCCCCGAACAACTGACGAGAAAGCAGAACAACAGGGGCCCGGACCCGAGCAGCCCGGCGCCCCCGCCTCAGTCAGGGGCCCGCCGACCTCGCACCCCCGGGCAGGGCCGCACGGGGGGCACATCGCTTTGGCGGCATTCTTGCTAGACGTGCGTGGCCTGCGTCCAGTCGGGAGGAAACGCTGGACAGACCCCAACAGGGACATCCAACGCAGCAGGCGGCCTGCGCTCCCCCCAAGGCCGAAGCCCGGAAAGACCAGAACTAGGAACCGGCTCCAGGCTGCAGGCCCCACCTGACAGCCACTGACAGGGACTGACGCTGGGCTGCCACCAGCACTGGGAGCCACAGCTGGAAGGGACGCTGTTGGGACTAGGGACACACCGGCCGGACGCGAGTCAGCGCCGCGCTGCTGTCGACCCGACATCTGCACTGCTCAGAGAGCGCCTTCGTCCCCAGAGTTATTCTCAGATGGTCAGGGACAGAAATAGGACTCACGTGACACACGTAACAATGGGAGCACGTGGATGGAAGCACAGCAGAAATTCCACGCTCGCTCTTCTGTAAATGTGCAAACATCCAAAGAAAACGTTACAAAACGTTAGTTTCGTCCCTTAGGCCTTTACTCTTCCACATGAATTTTTGTCTCACTTTGTCCATTTCTGTAAAAAAAAAATTTATGTATGGGACTGGCAATGCACGAACCACCCGAGGAAATCACGATTTTCACGCGATTGTCGGCATCTGCAAACAGAGCTCGGGTCTTCTTGAAAAATTACTAATATGAAGAAACGCTGGTAAAAAGCAAATGAACTCAGGCGTGCTCACTCGTCCCCCCAGAGACGGCGCGAGCCGCGGCCGGGGACGAGCTG